>VZTT01062004.1:34995-72538 GCA_013400855.1 Buphagus erythrorhynchus
GAGCCGGCCCCGGCCGCTGCTCCTGCGGCCCTGCGCGGCCCCGGCCGTGGCGGATGTGCCGGGGCCCGCCGCAGGCCCCGCTTCCTGCCCGGCACGCGGCTTCTCCCCTTTCAAGTAAAGCGAGTTTTGCTGCACAGGTTTAATGCAGCCCGACTGAGAGCCGGAATGGCCTTGGCTGAAAGGTTGTGTTGGGTAACAGCGCCCCGGGATCCTGTACTCTGCTTATCGCTGAGGGTCACTGCGGTGCAAAGAAATCACATTGACAATTCCCAGCAGTGCCACAAAGGGCTCCTTTAATGCTACAGCAGGAGCTCTCACTGATAGCACAATAGCACCGTGCCACAAGAGCACTGCAGCATTGTTGGTAACGTTAATTATTAGTGAATCTAATCACTAACGCCATAGTCATACGCCTGTAACACCTTTTGTTCAATGATATTTAGAAAATTATATTTAAAGTTACATCTGCCCTTTTAAAGGCCTCTGAAGAGCTTCTCAAACAACATTACATTGACCTGAAAGACCGCCCATTCTTCCCTGGTTTGGTTAAATACATGAACTCTGGACCTATTGTGGCCATGGTAAGTGGCTTGATTTTAGTTTAAGATTACTTTCTTGAATATATTTGACTTGCTGTATAAATTATTAAGAATATTCAGAGATGGTTGCAGAAACATTTTTTTCAAACTACCTAGTTCTGATAGTGGCAAAAGAAAAAATTAAAATTAAGACAGTGAAATTACTACATAATGAGGAAAGTGCACATATAAAATGGGTATTAAAATATCTAATAAACAAATGTATAAAGCAAAATTCCTGAAAGCAAATCTTCTGCACCAAAAATTTGTTTTGGGCAAAAAAAGGTCAGGATCTGTGACACAAAAACCCAACTTCTGTGTCATTTATTCTTACATTCCCCCCAAAACAAGGTACTTGCTCTAATACCATCTCCTGGTATGATACCTAGGAGAGGACACTCAGCAGGGTGTCCCTATTCCACCACAACACAAAGGGTTGGGACTTGGCTCTCTACATAAACTGTGAGGCTTGGTAAAGTATCTCCTTCACTGCAGTAACAGTGTTGATAGTCCTTCTTACAATTACTTCCAGTTAATATGTTTTTTTTTTTCCCTTGTCACCTTCACAGGCCTAAGAGAGAATCTAGGCAAGGTTAATGTCTTTAGTGGCAGAGCCTTTGTTTCTTTGCAAAGTAGGGTAGAGCAAAGATGAATTGTCAGTATTTTGCATAGGCATGGCTTAACAGAATTTTTGTGTTTTTTACCTTAAGGTATGGGAGGGACTCAACGTGGTTAAAACTGGGAGAGTAATGCTGGGGGAAACCAACCCTGCAGACTCCAAGCCTGGCACCATCCGTGGTGACTTCTGCATTCAAGTGGGAAGGTTTGTCTACTAATTCATACTAAAAACTCAACAACAACTACTCACTGTGTATCTGCCAACACAAAAACTGTTGGCAGTCTTGTATTCTAGAAAGCCAGAATTGGTGGTAGAGACCTCGGTGTGATGGTATTTCATTTGCAGGTCACAGTGCATAGCTGCGCCTTAGGAAAGTGGCACAAAGCTGACTTTAATTGCAGTGCAGCTCCTCCCCAGAGCAGCATGTAAGCTCAGGCAGGGGCTGGTGTACAACAGTAGCTCTAGAGTAACCTTGATAGGCATAATTAGCTCGTGGGGGGAGTGGGGGGTGTTGTAACACTCTACCTGAAATAGCAGCAATAGTCTCCCCCCTCTAGATGCTTCATCCAAGTTTTTGCAAATTGAGAACAAGAAAAATACAAGAAAGTGTATTTTTATAGGGAACAATGTTTGTCTCCTTTCACAGGAACATCATCCACGGCAGTGACTCTGTGGAGAGTGCACAGAAGGAGATCAACCTGTGGTTCAAACCCACAGAGCTCATCGACTTCAAGCCCTGTGCACACGACTGGATCTATGAGTGATGGGTTCCCCCAGTGCTTTGTGCCTTCCAACACCTCATCTCATTCCAGCTGCTGCCCTGGGAGCAACCACACTTACCTGAGTGGTGAAAGTGACTGTCAAATAAATGGGTGTGAACTAATTCCTTGTGGTTGTGGTGCATTCACTTATAACAGACCCCTGGTCAAATACTCATAAAACTCATTTTAGTCATTCAGGAGCCACAGACACTGGCACAGCTGCTGGACTCAAACAGTGGCAAATCTGCAGAGGGAGAGCTGAAGGGAGGCTGGAGCTACTTCTAACACAGCTAGAGGAAAAAAAGGGATACCACAAAATTTCCCTCCTTACACAAATACTAATGAATACTAAATGAAGTGAGACCAAGTGCCAAGCTTGCTCTCTGAAATGTTTATTTAATTCACCTCTTATCAAACCCCTTACCTTGTGCTCAGGGTCTCACACGATTTGTTGTCACACCAACATACTTTAAATTATGTAAAATACTCATGTTTTTACAGATTGTGGGTACTTTTAATAGGGCTAAGAGTGTCTTTTAAACAAAACAATCACTATTCAGAAAAATATTTTTAATCATTTTTATTTTGTGTAAAAAAGGCAAATTTAGTGAATTATTTTCATCTTGTACACAAAGTTATAATTTTAATGTTTTTCACATCCATGCTGAAAATCTGCAGTCTCGTAAAAATGAAAGTAACATTAATTTCTCCAAAAGCATTTTTTCACTGAGTTATGTACATTGCATGAGAAAGCTTTAAATACTCTCTCACTGACCACACAAATTACCAAGAAAATAAAAGATTAAATTTGTACAGATATTGATCTATATATCAAATACATACAGAAATGATGTAAAAACCCATTTGTTTAATCTTGATTCCCGCCCCAACATTTTCCCAGGGGCCAAAGCTGATGCCTTTTTTGTATAAATGGCTGTGCCTTTTTATTTTAAATATGAAAAAAATCAAAAGGAAGAAAAATTCAGCTGAAATCACAGTTTTTAAAAATCCCTTCCCAATAAAGGATTGTTACCAAATATATTAGCACCATCGTACAAAGATCGAGGGAGGGTATTCACATCACAGGAAACAACAACAAAAAAACCAAAACAAACACTGAAACCCGTGTTAGTATCCGTAGAACAACGAATCAATAACTGCTGTAGCTCTCCTCAGATGCAGCAAGGAACAGGTTAGAGAGTTCTACTGAAAAGAATGTAATAATCAAAGATCAGCAGAGAGATCTGGAACAAGAGAAGAGGAGCAGCAGCCAAGTCAGGGACAGGGCTTGGGCTGCCTCATGGTCAGAAAAACCTGCTGTGCCAAATGCCAAAGTTAGTCCAACCCCACTGAAGGTTCTAGGTGTCCAACACTTGCTGCTCCTTCAGCCAGGTACCACAGCTTGAAAGAGAAATATCCCAGAGCCACAGGAATGCTTTGCAAAGCCAGGGAGCTGCCACAGGGACACCCCCGGGCTCTCTGGGGATCACAGCCCTGGGAGCACCTTGCTCAGGTTTTCCCTGAGCTTCTCCTCAACAAGTGACTTCCAGCAGCTCCTTCCATGCTTTGCTCAGCACGTGTCACTGTACTTGACAATGACACAATTGAGGCATATTATGAACTCAGAGACACAAAAGATGTTTCACCAACTGCTGAGGTCACATGGGTACCCGAGAACATACATCACCTCAAAGACTTTAGTGTTTGATGAATAACAGAATATTATAAAGACTTACAGACTTTAGAACAGATTCTTACATTTCTCCCAACACAAGAAGTGTGTTAAGGATTAATTTTCCCTCTTGACATTTGAAGACAGACTCCAAAATCAGGGATGAGTTTGGGCAATATTCAGTTTAGTGACCTGGCAATGCACCTCACTCATTAACTAGCCCGACCTTCTACATTATGACACACTAATTAATGCAACAGTTTTTCTACTCAAGTCAGAAGCTGTTCATGAGAGAAGAAAGCAAGACTGTGAGAACCTTGTTCCAGCTGATGGGACAACCTACAAGTTGTTGCATTAAAAAAAAATAAAATAAAAAAAATCAATAGTGCTATACTTACCAAATTAAATCAATGCTTGCAGAGCTGGATTTTACAGCAGATTAAATTGAGAACACAGGAAACAATCAAGGCTCAAAGTGTCACTACAATGGTCTCTAATCCTAGTTCTCCAATCTAGGCTGTTCAAAATAAACATCATGGGTGGGTCAGAATCTGAGATAAGGTATTTGAAGTCTACCAGGTCCAACAAAATCCTTTTTATGGCTATTTTAGAGAGCTAAAATGTCTTTACCATTTGAAGTTACAGATTCTTGTAATCAGATTAACAGATTCTGTCAATAGAAGAAGATGTTGTTAAAAACAGGTCGTTATTACAGAAATTTTACCAGTAAGGGAGAAAAGAATTCCAGACATTCCTACACTACACAGGACATGTTTTACTTCCAGTAGTAAATACAAAACTTTACATAATTAACCCCTCTTGCATAGAATGAGGTAAACCTGTGCATATCACCAATACTATGTACCCAAACTTGGAGTAATATTTTAGAAAATAATCAAATTGCTGGTTTTCAACTTTCTATGCATTTTTCTTTTAAGCTCAAACAACAATACACAAAAATGGTCTCCTGGGGCTCTCTGGGTTGATATCCTTAAAGCATTTCTTACGCTGTAGGAATACAGATGTTGTTAATTTTTGATCCATTATTTTTTAAGCCCTAATTTATGGTCAAGAGTCAGATGATCATTGTACTGCTCTGAAGGGGACCTGTGAAGACCCAGAAGCACTTCTAGAACTTATGAGATAATTCCTGAGAGTTTAGTTAATGAACCTTATTTGTAAAAGCTAAAGCTCTTGATGCACATTCTTCCAGTCACAGCTCTGCAGGGCTGATCAACCACCTCACTCATCAGCACCATTTACAAAAATGTACAAAGGTTAAAAATATGGAAAGATAAAATCCAAATTATTAAGACCTCCTGCAAAAATTCCTTGTGTTTAAGTGGTCATCATTTCCACCCTTTTATGTGACTTCTGCCTTGTAAAAATCTGGAAGTTGACTAGACAGGGCTAATGGGATGCTTGACATGAGACAAGAATTCCAGGCAATAGGCAAATCCAGTTTGTGAATTATAGACTAAAACCATGTGATTTTGATACTGTTCTCAAGTCTCAATGCCTATGTCACACATTGCAGCAAGACATGAATATTGCAGACTATGCAGGACTGAACTCATTTTTAATCCACAACGTCGGGCTCCTTTCAGCTCACCTGAAACCATGTGGCACATCAGTTTGGAATGGTCACAGATAAATATTTAAGATGGTAAGGAAACATTTAGTACTTTCTGAATGGGAAAAAAAAAAAAAAATCACAAGAATACTCACAAGTTCCTTCCCACTACCAAGGGAGTCCTTAGTGACTGTCCATCTAAGCTGCTTCTTCAGTCAAAATTCAGAGCTACAACTAACCTTCCAATGAGAGAAGTTTCCAAAGTTCCAGTTTGGCATAGGGCTCTGTAAACATTTGCTGAAGCATTCCAAGACTACAGACATTCATATACAGACAAGAGCTTTGCAGACCCAATCCAATGCCCACTGCAGTCGATGGAGACAAGGCTACTGATTTTAATGGGCACTGAATCAGACCCTAAGGAACGTTAAAAAACAAAACCTTATATAAAAAAGGATATTTTAAACTAAATAAAAACACCTTGAAAAGTTAAAATCTTCCTCAGGCGATGGCTCTGTTGCACTTGGGGCTACTCACTGAGTAGAGCTTTACAGGACTACCTTCCACATATAATTTATGCCTCTAAATCAGGGCTTTAAAGCCTTATTTTCACAATTAAAAAACCAGAGGCGTGACCAGTGCAGTTCACAAGAGTCTAAAAGTCTCCCAACTTGTACCAAAAAGGTTCATTTGTTATGACAGTTCGTTTGTATTTGCAGCTATGTCTTCCTCCAACTGCTTCCCACAATCATGCTAAATAAACTTTAATCTTACAAAAAAATTAGAATTTCAGTTCTTGTTAACAATGCACAATAAATCTGAACTTGAAAATATTACAAAATTCTTTCAAAAGCTTCAAGTACAACACAAAAGTGTCCTTTGTTTTTGTTTTTAATAAATTGAAAAATCTTTTTCACTAAAATAGTTTCCCCGTCCTTCCAAAAAATTCGGAACTGAGTCTAATTCATCTACATTTAGCAAAGCACGTCAGGCACAGTCACCTGAACTGCACCATCCAAGTGGGAACAAAATCAGTCAGTCTTGGAGAAAGGTTCTTTTCCTATCACCAGTGCTGTGCCCCTCACTGCTGGGAGCTGCCTCAGGGCTCCTGTTTGATGTAGTAGCTGGCAGAGCCGTTGCTTTCATGGTCAGATGTTCCCTGCAGGAAGCTGTACTCCTCTCCATCCAGCAACTCCTCCTTCAGCTGTAACGAAGTCACTACAAATCAAAAATGCACATTAAACACCTACATAATTCAAAGTGCAACTTTTCCTTAAATTTACTTAATATTATTGATATTGGGAGCATCCCAGATTTCTCATTTTCTTATATTCTGCATTTCAGCAATGCTTTAATGCTCAGGATCCCACAGAGAACAGACACTTTGTGAGTGCAGATGGAGCCTTAAGTTATGCTCTAATATTAACAGATTTCAAATTACTTACAATAATATATTCTCTACCAGATTCTCAAGAACTGAGTATTTTAAACCACTTTAACTTTTAAATCACTTTGCTTCCTATTTAGTCCTTACACAAATGAAAATGAGACTGAAAATGGCCAACAGTTAACCTACAATTTAAATTACTTAGCCCAGTTACTGCAAACAGTCTACATGAGACTATAACATATATTGACAAAGATTTCTCAATACATCATTAAATTTTAATGATCCCAGAAGGTAAGTTTCATTAAAGCAAAACATTTTTGTAGTTTTAACCTTCTCTTCTTTTGTCAAAATTAAATAGAAATGAGATTAAGACAAAGATGTTTTGAGTATAAATGTCACAATTACTGTTCCAGTTTCATTGATGGAGATGATTATCAAAATATGAGCACAATGAAAAGAACACCGAAAACAAAATAAGTAAACGTTCATTAAAGGTGCAGTACCCACTTTAAAGGGTTGATTATACAAAAATAAATGCTTCTCTATGACCAAATGAATGAGAAAAGTATCAAAGTTTATAATTATTGAATATAAAGTTTATATACATTGTCAACGTGTCTTGAAATGCAGAAATATGCAGTGAAAGGGAAAAACCCCAACCCAGAGCCTGCTACTGATAGCCCTGCAGCGATTTATAAGCTGTTTGATTATTCTTTTATAAATATTCCATGTTGAAGCAAGTTCTTGAGCTAAATAAAACTAAAATTTGAAAATTAAAATAGTAGAAAACGTCAAAAGTTGCTGCAGCATAATGCAAGCTCTCCTCGCCTTTCTTTAACAGATTCCTCCTCCCACCTACACAGCCCACAATCCCTTCCTGATCTTTTTCTCCCAAATACTTTTCCCTGCATCATGTCCAACTCTGACCAAGATTCCTGCTCTCTGGGGAGCAACAAAGCAGTGTCTAGATGAGAAGACACACAACTGGCTACTTGGCCATGCTGCAATGCCTTAGGCAAAGGCTACCCAGAGGTGAGGGATACAAACCAACCCACCATGCACGTTGTGTCCCTTCTCTCCCCCAAGGAAGCTCCTGCAGGTACAGCAGTAAGAGCAGTTGCCATGGTTTGGATTGTCTCTGGCTCATTTGAACCAAAGTCCTGACATTTAGATATTTAATGATATCTTACTTCATTTGTTCCTATTATACAGCTTTTAACTACAATCCTCCATTAGAAAAGCTTAGTTACAGCTGCACACCAAATTACTTGGAAGAAGAAAAAGGAAAACTAATGGAAGTCATTCAACTGAGGGAAAAGGAATACAGATGGGCCAGGTACTCCCTTTTTACATTGTCTCAGTGATTTGCCAGGATATAGAGACAGATTGTGTCTGATGCCATGACATTCAGACCTCCCAAAACCAATACCAATGGAGCAATATGCTCCAGAGTTGGGTGAATCTCTGGGAAGAGTCTCCTCCTCTGCCAGGCTTGCTGTAGGTTCTTTTCAAAAATGAAGCAGTCCAACAGATGAATTTCAGTGCTTAAGAGATCATTTCAGATGACTGAAAGATGCAAAGTACTCATGCACCCTAAAGCAGCTCCAGGAATTTGCTAGAGAGCAAAACCACTTCATACAAAGCAAGGTGAAGAAGTGCTGAACCTTTGTCCTGTGCTCATGACAACACAAAAGGGGAAAGAACTGAGTTTGAACCTTACTGAGATCTCCCATGGACAAGAAGTTTCAGAACAGATGCTGTTTTGTTACTTATCTTCCACTGACTCCATTCAAAGCCATGCAAACATTCCCTGCACTGTGCCTGTGTATGTCCTACAGCTACAGCAGTACAGGGCAATGAATGATGCTGAGGAATGTGCACATAATTAAAGAGTTCTGGCCAATCTCAAACGTGTTCTAAACTGATTAGAATGTATCAAGGTGATGCCTCCTTCCAAGAGACTGAAAAGGTATGGTGTTGCTGGTTTCAGTGTAAACACAAACATCTTTGGACAATGACAAGGCTACACCAGAAACAAAATTAATTTTGTCCAGCCTTACCAAAACTCAGCATTGAAAAGTTCCCCTCAATTGATAATAGAAAGCATTGAGTATCAGAAACCAAGAACAAAGGTGTTTCATAGGAACTGGGAGATCTAATGACACAGAAATTTAGACTGTGTATGTTTTTGCACTACAGAAATGCAAGCAGGGGTAGATTTGGCATAAGAGAAGAATAATTGTGCAGAAATAGATCCTCCAGAACACTCTCCCCTAAGCAAGGCTTCTCTTTGGCATCAAAGGCTCTGTTAAACACAGCACGTACACACCAGCAGGAACATGATGTGAAACTGAAGGGGTCCTTGAGAAGTGTTAGGAGATGAGAGAAGATAGTAAAGGTTTTCCTCAAGTCCTAAAGGTGGCATGTGGGTTCCTTTTTCCCCCAGTCTGTTAATGGATAACACATGGACAAGAGAAACTGTTCTGGATGTACTCCAGAGTGAGCAGAGAGTGCTGACAGGGCAGCCTGTGCAGACTAAGGCAAGCTTAAGGAAATCAAGCAAATCTGAGGCAAAATCTATCAACGTGACAACTGTCCTGCAGGCAGAGCATGATCCAGCCTCACAGCTCCTATTGCCACAATGTATTTGTTAGCAGTGATTTGTTGCATTATGTTGCCAGAGATATCAGGAAAAGAGAAGAGAAAAACTACCAAATACTTGAAGAGAATTTGTATAATCGAAGATTGATTACGTTATGTAAACTATACTTAAATAAGTTCAAAGTTTTAATCTCCTTCAATATTACTGATTAATTTTTAAGAGTTTTTCTCTGCTCAGTCATACAGATGCATAATTACATTGCTTTAAATATATTTTCTCAGTAATCCACAAAATTTCAAGCACATTCCAAAGATATTTTCCCAGATAACTGCCTTTTTCTGATAAAAAGACAAAAATGTTTATTTACAGCATATAGTTATTTTCTCTGCAAAGGATAATATACAATAGTGACCTACTTACATACAATATTTCCAGATCCACATTACCATTCAGTTTTACAGGGTGCATTTTTGTATTTTAGCACTCTGCAGAGCCCCTCTGGGATTCTCAGTAACCCACATCACAACCTTCTTCCTCAGAAGTTCTAAACCAGCTGCAATCCTCTGCTATGATTAATTCAGTGACATGGTGCATCAGTGAGAATGAAAAGCTCTCTAACAGAAAAAACTGAACCAACTAAAATTCAAAGCAAAAAAAAAAAAAAAAGGAAAAAAAAGGAAGATTGGATGAGTCAGCACATGACACCCTGGAGCATAGCTTCCCACTGTGCAGTGACACACTGCTGAGAGCAGTTACCTGTTTGGAGGCTGGGACTGAGCTCCTGGCTATTCCTGGGAGGCTGGAAGGCCTCAGGGGCTGTGTGTGCTGGCAGGGCTCGGTATGGAGGAGGAACCAACTCGTCATCCCCAGAGAAACTCCTCCGCACCTCGCCAGCCATGGGAGGGCTGCACAAACTGACAGGTTTCTTCCCAACTGGTATCTTCCTCTCTAAACATCAAGTCAAACTAAAATAAACGCTGGGGTTAAAGTGCATCAGGCAACTCTGTCTGTTGACTGAGAAATAGCTCTGATTGATATTCATCCATTCTCAAAAACCAGGGCCTGTACAATGGCACCATTCAGTTATTACTGGGAATATAGTTCCCAACAATCACACTGTGGTCTCTGAATTCTACAGGCTACAGGTAGGACTTCAAGGGCATTGCTTAATGCCATGACCCACTTATTTCATGCTCTATCAATGAAATACAAATGCTGTGAATTACTTCTGCTGCAGCTACACTGCACAGTCACACACATTCCTCTGCCTGGACACCCAAGACATCTTGGCTCAGTTTCAGGCTGCAGTTGTTTCAGTGTGTGTGCCTAAGAGACAGAAGGATGCTTCTGGGGAAATAATCCTCTCTAGACAGAGTTTATCACCTCTAAAAATACATGCTCTTAATTCTTGTAGAATGGTATTTCCCATTTTATAGTGCCTTACAAACACAAATAACATTTCAGCACATAGAAAAAAACTTCTAAAATGCCCTCAAATTATTAAACACTGCATTCTTGAAAAAATGTTATTAAAACATTTCCCATACAAATTATAATTTTTCTCCTTTATCACTAAGATGTTCCCATTCTGTGCTCAAGGCATGTTCTCTGTGGTATTGAGGGTACAAGATCTCTAACACAAATCAGTGCTTTCAGCTACATCAAAACTCTGGCTGCTGATGCTTCAGTCCTATCAGCACTGTCAGACAGACAAACAAAAGCCCAGCCCTGAAAAGGTAACTGATTATGTATATGCTAAAGATACCACCCTGCTTAAATATTCTTCTTATAAGACAACTTCAGGATGAGCCTTTTAGAGAGCTAAATGAGGCAGAATGGTGTCTACAGAATCCCAGCCTTGAAAATAGGGAGGTCAGATTATCATTTCAGTAACCTTATTCTGATAGATACACCCAAGATGAAGCAGAGAATACCAGCAGATATTCATCCTCCATTATTAATTAATTATCCAGGCATGCTGGCATGTTAGCCTTCCAGAAGTCACCTGCACAGCCTTCTGAGCAGTGGGCACACAGCACAAAACCCTACTCACTGAAACAAACACCACTGGAAAAGGAACTGGGGGAGATTCTCCAGTATCCCCAAGAGCCTTCCCGAAGTGCAATCAGTTCTGCTTCCCACCAGGAAGGAGGGGACACTGCAGCAGAAATCTGCATTACACACAGCAGAATGACTCAATGACATCCTGGGCTGTGTTGTGAGCACATGAGAAAAATGTATGGAAATAACCCTGCCTTGCTAAAACTAATCTAATTTAAGACACAGATTTTCTTGTTAATCATCTGTGGTGACCACACGGTATCATAAAAACATGGCAGCTGCATTCAATGGTTTTGTGACTGAAATCCTTTACAAATTAACTATCTATTTTATTTACAAGTGCTGAACAAGAAAAAGCTTCAGAAGACATTTTTAGTGTTATTTCCTGTGACTCAGCACTTCAGTTGCCATAACCTACTTAGAAAAAACCCATATAAGAGGCAGCCAGCTCTAACTGTTCCTGACCTTGTTATCTCATCTTCTGGTGATTAAGAGGATTTCTTAGTATTGAGCAAACAGTCCAGAACACAATCAGAAGTTTTCCTTGCTTCCACAGGCAACATGTACCTCAGGTTAGGGAGAAATTAAGAACAAATTTCCCTAGACTGTATTTTCTAAAGCTAGACTAAAGCTTCCTATGGCACTAAGTAAGAGGAATTAATTTTCCAGGTCACATTTACTGTAAGATGGGTAGCAGAGGTACTAGGAAGGGGATAAGGTAAGGAGTATGATTGTCTAGAACAGCTTGCTAAACCAAATCTGCTCAGACTGTACAGAATTATACAAAATCAGGTCCTACACAAAGGTAATTAACCATACAGCTGTATTTCTCTAGCTTAAAGTACAGCACTCACAGCTTTCCCTGGATATTCTCAAATTAGGAGTTTTCCAGTACCTGAATCTACTTAAAAAATACTGCTGCAAGATTCTGAAAAGGATCTGGATTTTACTGTTTATTTCCTCCAACAGCAGAAAGGAAAACCAGTGCAATGTTTGAGGCACTTAACAAGAGGTTCTAAGAACTTCCCAGACACCTGTTTTATCTCAGGTGTTTTATCTGGCACTCACCAGCCAACTTCTTTTCATGCCTAAAGATCAACACAGCAAAGGTTGTATTCTAAATGACTGGGGAAGAAGGTTCCAATTGGCCTTAATAGATCCATTCACAAATTCACCAGGAAGACAAGGTTTTAATTCCTCATATTAGTTCTACACAACAACAAAAAAACCTAGAAACAAGACTAAATTAAGCAAGCTCATTTTATATTTTGACAATTTGATTCCAAGGGAATCAATTGCTGTGGAAACTACCTGAACACTGCAGATTCTTAAAAACATCATTACAGTGTTTTACTGTGACAAGAACAGCCACACACAGCAATGCTGTTTGTTTCTGAAAGTAATAATACAAAAGCTTAATTTACATAGATGCCTAAATCAAAAAATTTGGCATATAAGTAGCTTTTTTATTTCAAAGAAAAACCAGTTAGATGATAACTTAAATTTTCTACACCTCATTCTTTCTGATCACAGTAACTTGCTTCTTATTCCTTCACCTGTGTTACAGAGAGTAGAGGGAAAACTGTGTTGATAGCTGAGTATTTTGTACAAGGCAGTACAACTACTACAGTACACAGTATATTATTTAACTGCAATTATGTCAGAATACAAAACTATTTTTACCATTGTCCATCTACAATTCATAGATTATTATTATTAGCAACATCTACCCTATCATGAGTTATAAAAAAATATTCTCAGTTAAATATTTCTTCACAAAAATTCCTTTTGTGGCATACTGCACCTTTAAGCACAACACCTGTTCAGACACAAACATTAGCAAATAGAACAGGGACTTAGGTAGAGACCACAAATTTTAAAACAACAGGTAAAATGCAAACACTGTTTTTGTCACCCACTTTTCTTATGTCCTTTGTACTGTTGTGATTTAGCTTTTTTCTTCTGTTTGGATGAACTTGATTGGTTATCTCTTGATGCTGCAAAAAATGAAGAATTCAAAATCTATGCTTATTATTAAAAAAAAAACCAACACTTTAGAATGTGTCAAAGCTGCTACACAGTTACAGAATTTTTCCTTAATGACTGAACAAAGACAGAAATTTACTGTGGAAAACCAACTTACATTAAACTATTTAACATGAACTCTCATTACCCCCTCATTAAAAAACAGTTCTTGAAAAGCATTTAATCAGTTATTATCACTTGATCTGACAGGACAAGTTGTGATGTAATAAATTAGATAGAGCTTCTGCACAGGCTGAGTTCCACCAAATGAGGAGGTGAAACAGATACACTGGCAGTCTTAAAGCAATATAAATGGTCAGTGAGCTCCTCCAGAACTGACAAGAAGCTTTTTCCCTCCAGCAAATCAGCACTGAAAACTAGTAAAAAACACTCAGAAGTACTTAAGAAATCAAAGTGGGAAAGATTAGAACTTTCAGGCATTAGCAAGAGCTTTTTCTATTTCTGTGAAGCCTGGGGAGACCTAACTGGAAGAGATTTGGAAAATGAGCCCCCATGAAATTCATCTCCATTATTGACAAAGCAAGACTCACACTGTGGTGCTGGAGGCTGGAGCTGGTACCCAGTGAGCTGGCACCATCCCACAGGATACAGGTCTGGGGACTCACAATCCACCCACTGGTCGTACTCATCCTCCCAGCCGTCGAAGTGGATCCTCAGCAGGCGGTGGATGATGCGCGTCACCGTGGCCACGCACACCAGGCGAGGCTCCATCAGATCCACAGCCTCCAGCTTCATGCCAACATGAAAGCCATGGTTTGGAACTTCCTGGGGAAGCAAAGAAGGCAAACATCAGTAAACAGACATGTTCATGAAGATAGTTTAAACACAGTGTGGAAACAGGGATTTCAGTCAACTTAATATAGGAAAAAAACCCCCAAGTATCATTGATGAAGTTTCCTGTACCTCTGCATTCTGTTTAACATTTCAGAGATATCAACCTTAGTTCACTCAAATGGCTCTTATCTCTAAAAGTCTTAGGTTTTCAAAACTGTATTTAACAAATGGGTCCATCCCATGCACTATGCAAAATGTAAAGAAAATACTAATTCCAGTACAGACATGTATAATTTCATTACCTTATTGAAGAGCTTTACTGGTGCTGCTATTGAGTCAGTTTCCCTGAGGTAGTCAAACCATTTAAAAGGGAGTTTTGCATAACCTGTGAATTTTAAACAACATTTTCATATATCAGCTGCAAACTTCATGCGTAAGAATAGCAAAAATAGAACACTGGGAGTGTGTTACAGCTAAAAAGACAACAAAAGTCAAACAGTAGTATCAGAAACTTCCACTCTCTGAACTTTGATCTAAGTGACAAACAGCCACCTGGACATTGCTCATTTGCAACAAACAAGAATGAAGCACTGGGTAACATAGAAGGCATCATTTAAGTTAAGATTAATCACTTAAACTGGGAGTTTTTTGTCAGATTCTTATCTCTACAAATGACCCAGAACAGATCATGGAATTAAAAATATACAGTTTCTTCCCTGTGGGGAAATAGCTCCACTAACACTTAAATTGTCAGGAACAGAATGGTAAGAATAAACATGGATATTTTAAAAGTTTAATATGGGTAAAAATAGCAATAATATGTAATATGGAAAATTAGAGTATTTTTAAAAAGCTATTATAAAGGGAAAAAAGTAATCTCTCAAAAGTACATGTAGCTGCTCCTGAATATGCATAAAACACAGGAATATCTTTTCCTTTGGGCAACTTCAACAACTGCTTAAACAAATAATTCTCTAATTCTCGGTGGAGCAACAACAGCCTGGAGGATTTCTCTGCAGCAGTGTGGACATGCTGAAAATCTGCAGTGCAGTGGGCATGGAACAGGAGCTACAGGAGAGGTGTGGATCTCATCTTTGTGGAGGCAGAGGGCTGCCACACTCAGTACCCACAGCTCAAAATTCAATCCCATCCCTCAAAATGCCTAAGCATCTTCATCTTCCTCTGATTTCAGCATGGGATGAAGATGTTTGGGGGAATGAGCCCTGCAAAGTCCAGTGATTTCACAGCAGCTGGAGTTATCCACAATGTTAAATGCAACTTGGATAAGAGTGCTCACACTGGCTATGGAGTATCTCCATGAGCAGATGCTGCTGGGAGTTAATTAATAATGGCAATACTGTATCAGTTCTGCATATTAATGCTTTTCTTCTCAATGTAACATTACACTGCTACACCAATATATTTGTACTCAAGATCACCACACACAGGAAATGTGCACGTGGGCCTTGTCAGACCAGGCAGAATTAAGAAACTCCATTTTCCAGCCCATAATTTGGAAAGCAAAGTACCCTCCTTGTTAGAGCTAAGGAGCTTCGATCACTTTGATCCTATTAAAAATGCTAATGCACATCATGCTCTGTATTTTACTGCTAGTAATTCCTCTTCCAAATGACTTTTAGATTATTGTACATATGATTTATAATCACCTGTCACTGATGACACAGGACTTAGGAAAAACTGCAGTAAAAGGGAAAATGTACATGGAGGTAAAGAATTAGGCTGCCATGATACGAGAAACACTAAGTATCATAAATGTGCTAACAACAAAATCCACATTCTGAAAGTAGTGTTTCAAGAGTCAAGAGGTAGTCTCATCACCAAAGGTAAGCTTTTCTCCTTTTCTGTCCCATCATTTTCATATATGTATTTCTAAATTGATTGATACATATTGATATACAAGCATTTTTCTCTCATAAAAACTTCTATTGCAAGAGTCTCTGCACCTCAGATTTTTGAGGGATGCTGGTACCCATGAATTTCTAGGCAATAAATTCACTAAATGAGCTGACTGAAAAATAAAATTGAATCTGTATAACTGCACTTTTCATACTCTAGAGTGACAGAGTTGTCACTGTACAACAACAAAAATGACATGAAATTACTTTCTTCACATTGCATTACACTGTAGTTATTACCTAGAAAAAGAATCCATTAAATACAAGCAGAAGCCTGCAAGAATGAGAATGGAGGGAAAAAGCTATAGAAAAATCATTGTCCTCTGATGTTATACAACTATGATCCTCTTAAAAAGTGCCAGACCAAGGCAAAAAATGGGAAAAGGGAGGTAAAGTCTTCTGTAGGCACATGTGCTTGTGAAAAGACAGCTTTTCCTCACAGAGAGGTTTATTCAGTGTATAGTCCTGAAGCTCAAGTTTGTATATAGCCTTCCAAAAATTGACTGGTATATTGTGAATTAGCTTGAGATTCTTTACAATGTACATTAATTGTTTTGGTGGCCAGGACTTCCCAACCAGTGACACTTTCTGAAGAGCCCTTTTAGTGACTCCCACACTTCCCATTGACTTGAAATCCTTCATTTCTGAGAGCAAATGCAAATTATTTCAGCTAATAATCAATCTAACTTCTTCTAAATGAAGTGTTGGCTACCTCTGGTTCAGATTACTTCAAAGTAAAGCTGTTGTATTTGTTTCAGACTTGAGAAAGTCCTAAGAAGCGACCTGAATTTTGTAGGCTGAGTTAAAAAGCAAAGCATACGGTACATGCAGGAAGACTGAGCAATATTCACAATAAAAGGTGTCAGAATGCTACCTGTACCTCTCGGTGGAGTTAGTTCAATCATGTTAATTTCACAGAAACCAACAGGGAAAATAGAAGGGGAAGTGGCATGGTAACAAAACCAATCAGACCCATCTGCTGCCTCTGAGCCATCGATCCCAATCATAAGATAGCCATCTGCTAACACCTTGGTAAAGAGAAAAAAAAATCCACATTGAATACCTTCAGCTGGGTGAGAAAGCTAGAAAGAAAGCATGCCATGTTTCAAGAGTGAAAGCAACTCAATAATAATGGAAGCATGCTTAGAAGGACATTCAATTATAACAAAAACCTTCCAAACCATACCTGTCTCCAGGACTGTGAATACAACTGTTTCTTTATGTAACAGTAAAGGTACTTTATGTACCTTTGATAACCACCAAGTTATGAGAGCAACATTTGTTTTTTCTGATCTCTAGTTTATTTTTCTTGTGAACATCAGCTCTACTTCTAAAGCTTTATAACTCAGTCTGTTCTTCAGATTGCAAGGATATTCAGTACAGCATTACTCAAAATCATAACCATTCTCCTCCTCACTGGAAAGGTTAAACAATTCAGCTAAGCTGCTTTTTACATTTTCTCTTTAAAAGCAGATTTCACATGGATTAGCTCCCTTTCAATCAAGCTAAGAAAGAAGGACAGCCTTAAAATATCTTCATAGACTTCTGCAAGTCAGGAGGATGAGGGTTGGTTTTGAACAGTTGCAAAACACTTGGCATATTTAGCAGAGTATTTTTCTGCAAATTCATCTCTCAAATACATTCTAATTAAAGGTAAGGCAGAATTTCCAGAGATTAAAGTCAAATTTACACAAGCACATTTTCATAGCAGTTGCATATAAACAATTGACAGACATTCCCCATTCACTGTGTGAGTGAACTCCACCAATTTTGTTTTTGAGCCTTTTGTTTCAAGCCTGAATAAAGGTTAGGGAAAAAGGATTCCTCTCTGCCTCCCCAAAACGCACATTTGCTTTCTTACCTTTCTGATAGTTGCCACACATATTGCTGAAAGGTTTAGGGGGTCTATAGCCTCCAATTTCATTCCTTCTTTAAACCACTCCCCAGCTGCATCAACCTCTTTTACCTAAAAGAATCACAGAACAGCAGCAGAAACAAAGAATTTAATGAGCCTGGAACAAAACCTATCCCCATACTGCCAAAGCAACAGACTGAAATACCTGTTCTACCAGCTCTGCTTGTATCAAGGAGGTCAGAGTGGACAATAAAAGCAGAAATGCTTGTGCTGGGCCAGGATGTAGAGTTTCAGGTCTCCTTTACACACAATAGGAACTAAAGGTCCTCAACTCTGCAAAGGTTGTTCTAGCTATTGAACTCACCTTCATAAATAAGTGTGGGGGTGCATCAAAATGTCCATCCTGTTTCTTTGTAATATCTACAAGGAAGAATAATAACAATACTATAATACTGTTCAGAAGTTTTGTTGACAGAGCAAACAATATGTTTTCCTGAATATGTTAACCAACACCACACAATCACTGGTGTGGGAGACCCACAGGTTATAGAAACACCACCACAAAAATCAGGAAGACATCATCCATCCATTTTCCTTGCTGACTTCAACCTGAGCTGCCTCTATAACACAAACAGAATTTCTGGAAAAAACCCAATATCCAGTATTTACTAGACCATTTGATTATTCAAAAAATTGATGGAAGTATTACATAGAAGCTTTTGCAGAAAAATGGCAAGTAAACTACTTTGCATTATGCTATGACAAAAAAATTACACTTACATATATATTTTTTTATTTAATTACATATAATCACTTTAAATACATATATATATGTATATGTGTATCTATATTTATCAATTAGGAAAACTGAAGGCCTTTCCCTGAAGAGAAACCTTGTGGAATGCTTTATAGGAATTCTGTCTCTGACAAGAGATAGCAGCTCAAAGGAACAGAGAAATAATAAAAAACCCAGACTTTTTTTTATTTAGAAGCCTTAACTATTTCAAATTACAATTTCTTTTGTATTTTAGGCAGCAAAGGCCTTAATTGTGTCCCTTCTATCAGACTGTCACTTCACTTTCCCATCCCATTCCCTAATGCCCTCTAAATCACATACTGCAATAAAAATATTAGACAGTCTTTAAACTTGCAAGTAAAAAGAAATTCTGTATCTACTAGGATACTTATCCACGTTGTATAGTCCAAAAGAGTTAGATGTGAAGAAACTAGGAGTTTGTGAAGCAGGGCTGTGATTCCAGGTATCAGCATGAAAAGTGAAGTTTACCATGTTTGAATTGTGCAGTTAAAGGTTTTTCTGCCTGCAGTTTGCTGACCTCTGTTAATCATTGAATCTTCTAAACACTACAAATCAACCTTAAGGTTATTGTGGCTTTTCCTCTGCTGTATAACACGTTAATTATAATTTTAACTGAAATTCCTGAGTGCAATAAAATTAAAACCCTGGGCCACATTACATAACAGTTTTAAATATCATTACTCAAGGTAGTTTGATTAATTGTATAAAGCAACAGAACTGCTTAAGCCAAACTCCTCCCAGCCAACAGTGCCCACAAAACACCTCTAACCCAAACCAAACTTACCAGATCTTTTGAACCTGTGTCCTATACTTCGAGACCAGCCAATATGATGAATGAGTGGGCTGTACATATGGCACCAGAAGTCATCAGTTTTGTCCTCACTCTCCTCATACACCAGCCTGAGGCGGCCCCCGATGACACTTTCCACCACTGCCACCCTTGTCCTGCAGAGGTGTGTCTTGTCCACTACTTCCACCCTCATGGAAGTTTTGAATGGGTACTGCATACTCTCAGACACCTTGAAGCAACACAAACACACATTCTGTAAGAATATCCCCAAACACACATTCTGCAAGAATATCCTCTGGTTTTCCATTTCCTGTCCATTAAAGCACAGTATTGATGCACTTGTCATTTAATTGAAGGACTTGTTAATCAACCTGAGGTGAGAAATGACACAAATTATTTCTCTTCTATTTCATTGTAACATAGTATTCCAGAAAACTAAAAATAGATCCTACAATGCTTTAATTATTTCAAGGTCATCCCTTAAGATGAGATACAATTCTCACATAAGTTCAAGGAATTTTCCACTGACGTAATGGAAGTTTGTTCAGTTGTTAACAATGGGTGAAGTTACCTTGAGAAACAACTTAAACAAGAAAAACCTCACGAGTTTTTGTTCTTGCTTTGTCATCCACTCAAAACTCATCATTTTAAAAATAGGATTAAAATATTTCATTTTAAGGCATGGAAAACAAACCTTCAACATCATTAAAGCCAGCCATTTACAAAAGTATTTCTTCAAAATACACAAAAGAAAGGAAACAGATGTTAATCTGCTTTGTGAAAATAGACTGTTTAAAAATCAGTATCTGTCACTTGCCATTTTCATTACCAGCTCCCCAAAGGACGGAGATCTTGCCAATTTAATATCTAACTGAGCCAATTTTAAAATACAAATCAGCAACTGCAGAAAGGCTTTCTGGTTGCTTTTATAAACAATACATGCAGTGTAAAACAACAATTAAATATCATATTTCTACTAAGAACAATATGCACCATCATCTCACAATATTGGTAAGTAAACTTCCAGCACACTATACAGCAGCTGCCATGCCAGAAGACATGACCAAGACAGAAAGAAACCTAGTCCAGAGTAGGAGAAAAATACTAAGATTTTAAAGTATGCTCTTTATTCCTTCTACATCCATGCTATATTAACATATTCTGTTCAGTTTCTTGAAATAGTACATGATAAAAGTCATTCCTGAATCAGAAAATTCAGTTTTCATTTTTCTTACGTATCACTGGGCACGAGCACTTTTCTTATATATCATGAGCACTTCTGGGTTTTCTGTGGATTTTTTAAATGGGGTGTTTTAAAATTAAAATAGACTAACTAGTTTTTATAGAAAGCTATTCTTTCTAGAGCAAACAGTTTTCCAAATACATACTGACAAGTGTGGACATAACTGGAGAAGGGATTCCAAGGAAAACTGTATCTAAGGGAAGAATCTACTGTATCTCCTTCACTGCAAGAGGAGCTAATGTGCCCCTGTAAAATATTTCAGTTCTTCACACTGTGCCACAGTTTTCTTTAGAGAACATCATTGATACTGCATCAGCCTTACCTTCTGAGAAAAGTCAGGAGGAAGTGTTTTGGCACCAGTAAGTCGTTTCACTAGAAAAGCTTTCCAGTTTGTGTATTTGTGTTGGATGGCTGTTGCAAATGAAGGGGAAAAAATAAGCCATTCATTTTTAATTGTGCCCATTAGAGACAATATTAGAGTCTGGAATACGTAAAGAAGAAATCCCAGATGACCACTAAAAGACCTAGATGGCAATAATGACAAAAAGCCTCTAGAGAATGAACACTACCCAAGATTAAATTTATGGGCCAGAGTAAAGAATTTAATAACAAAGTATAAATAAAATCAGTGCACATTCCCATCACTGATTAGCCAGCTGCTGCCACCTCGACCTCAAAAGCTTTGAGTGGCATCAGATGGGCTAATCCAAGAAACACTTTCAGCATCAGTCAAGCTCTTCTTTCCAAAAGTTAAAATTACTAATTCATAACTGTTGAAAGAGTTCTTATGGTAAAAGAATACTTTGATATCTGGGCCATGAGCAAATTCAGTGTAATAAAGAGACTTTGAAATCAGTCAGTAAGGCTACTATTTACATACTTCGAGGAGGAACTAAGGGCTTCCCACTGGTTGCACACCACCCAACTGGGTGGATGTCAGACCCACAAATGTTGCACCAGAAATCAAGACTTGAGTCATTTTCAAAGCCTTCATATCTCAGAAGAGCATTGTAGCCTGAAAGAAAACATTTAGAAAAATACAAGAATGAAACAAGATTATAAAATATGTATGATTATTTCTTGACCAATCATCATGTACATTACATTGGTTTTCTAAATGTAATTTTTAATAGCAAGCTTTTTTTAATGGTACATTTCTGGATGTTATTAATGCACAGAATGGATTACTTTGATAAATGTGCATGTATTATCATGTAAGCAAATTTAAATAAAATTAAAATTCTTGAACTATAATCCTTTAGAAATCATACAGAAGAGGACAGAATTAATTACACACAGTATCTGCTTTTGAATTTCTAACTTTTTACCAAGACAAGTGATTCATAGAATAAGGCTTCTTGACAGCTCTTATACAGTCTTCTATGTGCTCTGCACTTCTCTTACTGCACTCTGAGGCAGCATTAAAAAATCCAAAGCAAGGACAGACCTTCTTGAGCATCACAGCAGCAAGTGTAGAACAGTGACAGCACTACAGTGTGTAACCTACAGACACAGCTCTGCCAACCTGACCAGTGTCAGCATTACTCATCAGGTGATCGCTGACTAAAGTATTTGATCCCTTCACACAGTTCTTTGGAGTATTTTAATTTCAACTAAAACACATTTACCTGCTAATTTTACAATTCCAGCTATCCAGAAGACTTTGGTAGGTAGGCTGCAGTCAGTGTTTGGAACCTCCACTCTCACTCCTTCTGCAATATCACCCCAGCAAGTCCCCATGGGTGCCTGTCAAGGTTGGGGTTAAAATGTCATCAATTCACCATGGGAAAATATTAATTTTTTGTTATCTCAGTGTTCTACAAGCAATGTTATGTCTTAAAAAGACATAACATTTTTGATACATATAACAAACATATGGTTAGCAACCACTGTTTCCATGAGAATCTACTTTGGTTTTGATTTGACAACTATGTGTAATACTGTAATTGTATCCAATTATTCCTGTGTATTTACTGAAAAAAACCTATAGCATTCCAAGTTTAGACAGCAGTTGAGCCCAAGTACAAACTGTACATTCTCAAAGGTCAGTTTTATTCTGTGATGTTTCAATTAGGAAGAAACTAGTGCTGTTAGTAAGAATGGTGGAAATTGCTGTGCAATTCTACTTGCAAGAAAATCATGGTACCTGTAGCACAAATCAAAACCTTTCAATTCTGCAAGTCAGGCATGCTGCTGGAAGAATGCCTAAAAATTATTTCTTTAATCTATTCTGATGATTTATTATGTTGGGGTTTATCACCCACTGGTTCACATCCTCTCAGAGGAACAGGATTTCACATCACCTGCAAGCAGTCAGGCCACAGAGCAGGCAAAAAGAACAGAAGGCTCTGAGTGGCACCTTCATAATGAACACCCGAAGGAAAGGCACAGCAAGAGCCCTCACACTGTCCCATGTGAGGAATATGTAAGGAACAAGAAGGAGTATCTGCCTGATGAACTCAGAAGGGTTTGCAGAAGCTGGTGATAGCAAATTAAATGTAATTTCTATCTCCAGAAGAACATTTTGTTGAACAGAGCATCACGAAATGTCAAAGTTGGTATTGTAGATACCAGAAATGCACAGTGCTGAAGAACCTAAATTCTTAACAGTAACTCAACCAAAGTTACATTGGTAACAAGCTAGAAAATTTCTCAGTCTGCATTAAACTTGAGACTACCTAGGAAAGAGAGATTCATATTTTGGGTGTTTCATAACAACAGTCACATAAATTCTGAGAAAAATAAATTCTTATCAGTTCAGAGATTACCCAGCTATCACTGGGAGAACTGAAGGAGGGATCCTCTGTCTCATTTACAAAGCTCTTTGCAAACCCAGAGAACTGAACTACTCAGTGGGAATAGCCTGCAACTGCATAGAATTTTTGCTGAGAGCTACAAGTAAAGAAATGTGGATTAATCCTGAATGACTGGAAATGACAATATTGGAATTTTGCTGGCAACCAGCAATTGCCACTAGCAGTGCTAGAAGCTGAATTTATCTTAAAAAAGGGAATCCCTTCACTAGTTGAAGTATTTGAGGTTATACAAAACTTAAAACTAGTTTTAACTCTTAAAGGAAATGTAAGTATGCCAGTTTTTATTCTTGAAGCCTGGTCTCTTCATATTCTGCTATGTCCCATCTACACCAGTCTAGACCACAGAGCTCTCTCCTGCCAACTGGCAGCCAGAGAAAAATCCAACTGAAAAAATGGCTTATTTTCACACACAGAATATGCAGATACAACTTAAGTCCCATCTCATACTCACTACCCTCTCTAAATTGACATGTGTAGGTTTATGAATTGAATTGGGAGATAAACTTTCCAAATGGCTTATTTTAGCAAATCTTGTTGCCTGTATAGAGATACAGATGAGGCCAAACAATCAAAAATAAGTGCTGAATAATTTCATAATCCAGCTGCACTCAACTGAAGTACATTTTACTGCCTGCTCATCTATTCAGTTGATTCAGAGAGAATAGTACATCCAAACACTTCTCCTGACATCAACCTGTAACAGAAATTTCATTTCTAGAGTGTGGATTGGTATAGACGGAAATAGCAGAAAGTTAAATTTGTCCTTGTCTGTGAAAACATTGGTTCTGCTAGTTCTCCTACACCAATCCATATGGCTCACCCTTTCAGGAAGGAAGCCATCCTGTGCAGCATCACTGCTGAAATGTCAGACAATGGTACTGTCCTGAGGGATGGTTTACAGCACACCTGCTACACTGCACCACCTTAGTCTCGTTAGGAATATTCTTGAAGCAGGAAGACCTGGATAAACCAGGGCTGTTACAGCCATCTTCATCTCTCCTCTGTCTCATCTGATTAATCAATGTTTGAAGAGTGCTTTTAAAAACTCAAAATGCACTAGAGAAGTGGTCTTACTTATCTGCTGGCTGGAAGGTGACTGCAGTCTGGATTGGCATAGTGTGAACTAGCAGAACCATCATTTACAGGTAAGAACAAATTTACCTTTCAGACTCATGGCGAAGAGATCCACTTCACATCACTCCCAAACAAGGAAGAGCTGGCTCCTGGCTTCCTGCTCCGGGACATGACCTGGGAGGGGTCTATCTGTGAGCACCAAGGGCCTTCTCTGCAAGGTAAGGTGCAGTCAGGAAGGGCCTGATTGACAGGAGCACCTAAAGGCCAAGTATTCCCACATACGCACCTGAACAAAGAGCTCACATGGCTTAAACCAGTGGTTTCCAAAGGTTTTGGATGGCATCAACACTGCCATGATTCCAGACTTTAAATTAAATCAGGATTTTAATGGCAAATCCTGATGGTGATACTACCAATTCCTGAATTGTATGGAATGCTGAAACCTCGTGTGTGAGCAGTGCCCCAACAACAGGTAATGCCAGAGGAAAAAACATGCAAAAGGGTTTAGACAAAAACCTTCAAAGCAGAGCACTGCCACCCAGTGTAGCATCCTGGAAATGCTCCCTTAAATCACTGGATATAGCTTAAAAACACAAGACACCAAGAGAATGAAAATTTCTCTGCTCAGAATAAAATTCAGCTGCAAGAAAGAACTTCAGGCAATGTGCCTCTCACTAGAAACAGAGTGAAAATAAATAATTGCTCTTGATTGTGCATAAATTGTCCAGTAAATAGTACTGAAAAACAACTCAAACCACTTTTAGTGGTTTCAGTTGTAGGAATGGTTTGAACTAATAAAAGCAACTGTAGAAAAGAGTAGAAGTGTTTAGAGGAGAAAAAGTGGAATGCAGGTCAGCAATGAGCTCACTATATGTGACTAAGCTATAACTCAACATTAAAAACATGAAATTGAGTTTTTCTCCTCGCAGCAGCTACTGCTGTGTGCCTGATTAATGCAATTTGACAAAATAAAAAAAAGAGGCTGCAAGGTGCACAAATGGGAATTTTGGCATTATCATGGGCTTCCTGTAGGACATCAACCAAAGCAGTTCCCTACTTCAGTTCACTGAACGCTCAAGTCATGGGCATGGCCACTCTACTGCTACTGAATTTCATCAGTGTTACTCAACACTCAGGTCTGGAATAAAGGTAACATGGAAGCACAAAAAGCACATCAAAATACTCTGAAATTAATTCTTATCATAAAGAGAAAGAGAACTTCCCAAGATTTAGATACTTTAATTCTAAAATGTAACTGTTTTAAATCACAGAAGAAATATCTTCCCAGGAAAAAAACAAAACCAGAAAAACTGATGTGTAAAATCTACATCGGATCTGAGATACTGAAGTATGTCAGGTTATTAGAAAAAACAAAAAGCCAAATCTCACATCTCCTAATTCCCTTAAATTTTCTTTAATATTGATCCTAATGTTCCTTATCAAATACCCATACAGATACACCCAGTGTAACCAGTAAATTCAATATATTTTATTGAATAATGAATTTAAGAGTAGATATGTCATGATTTTACTGTCAATTCAAAACTTTGGTCTTGAGCAGAATAAGCTTTATGCATTCTATCACACACATACAGGTGTATGAAATCCATAATATGGATGGTAAATAAACATCAACTAATACAAACTTTTACAAATCAAAGCAATACAGTACATAGAAAACAGCAATAATCTTCCAGAAAGGCAAAAAGAATATTGTTTAATTATCAGTGAAGAGTGTGACAAAGAAGGATCTAACAAAAAAATCACTGATGTGTTTTTCAGATTCTGACTGGTTTAAATAATGTATTTTTCAAAGAAATAATTACAGTAAAGTTTAATGCAAATCATATCCTTATAATAGTAACTCATATCCACCAAAGAAGAAGAAATCTCCAAAGAAAACTGTAGGATTTACATTTTACTTGTATGAAAAAGGAAAACAAGGACAGAAAAGAAACAACTTTCAGGTTACTTGGTAGCACTGTTGCCATTATCTTGTGAAAATTTTCGAGGTACAGTGTGACCACGAGTGTGGTCTTGGTTCACATTATTGGGGCACTGGGCAGCTGAATGAATGAAGCAGTGAGAAAGGAAGATACAACTCCTTTAAATAAAATGTAATGTTGGAGTATAATTTACAAGTGACCTGACAATTGTAGCTGTCTCTAATAGAGGATGCCACCCATCCTGAGACATTTGTAAATACAATAGCACAGCCCATGCTATCAAATGATACTTTCTGATATGGATTTATGAAATCACTTCTTACACATACATATCTGTGAAAGCAAGGTGCAAACATGCTGACCTGGGCATGTGGAATTTGATACAAACTCTCCAAGTTCTCCTAATGCAAGGCTCTGCTCTGGGAGCTGAGACTTCTGAGCATAAAGGGTACTATTCACAAAGTGCCAACTGCCAGGAGCCCTCAACTCCCACTGGTTTATGAGCTGAGAGGGCTCAGCAGGAATTCCTGAGCTGGACAGAAAATATGTCTCTTCTCCCTCATGGGCAACTTCCATGAAGTAAAATGTTTGTTTTGATTACAACTTTCAGCACATAATTTCAAGGAAAACAAAAATTTTGTAATATGGAACACTTCAACTTCTCAAATTAAAAAATAAGCTGAAAAAACACCTTCTGTCAAAGCTTTTACTGAAGAGACAAAGTAGTGACAATATTTTAATTGTCAGTCTAATGTCTTATTACTGGAATTTTACAAACACAATAAAGACAGATGGTGCTAAATATTTTCCCCAGTCCCTAATTTCCTCAGTCATTAAAGAATGTCTTTTTGTCTGAAACTTTTTCAACTCTAAAACAAAGAAAACTAGCTTTTTAAATTTCTGATTTCTAAACAGCCTTCATTTTCCCCCATACTAGATGATCTGGCAGCACCATTGACAGGGAGAACCTGACTAAAAATTAAGAAAGAAATCCCAAATCTAAATATGTAATGGATAGATCAGTCCAACACAATGGAACAAGCCTGACTTAATCTAAAAAGTCTTTTGTAACTGTTTTCAGTACAGCTTGACTTGGTTGGTTTGTTACTCTGCAGAGCATGGGATGATTTTGTGACTTGAACATAAGAAAAACAATTCTCAAGTATATAAGAGCCTTCATTTTTATTTATGAGATTGTATATATGATGAAAGTAACTGACAGTGTTCAGAATGGTTTTAAAGGACAGATAAATTGTCTAAAAAGTAGTTATACTCACAGTTATATTTCACAGATCATGAGAAATATTTGGATATGAATGTTTTGGAAAAATGAATTCAAGAACTTCCACAGACTCACTCATACACACAGAGAAGGAAAGCACAAATTGAGAAATACTCACGTGTTTAAAGCAGGTAACAGGAGCTGCTGTAAAGCTATTACTATTGATGTAGTTACCCCAGCTGAAACCTTCCACAGGGACAGCTGCTAAGGGAAAGTTATTTTAGTTAGGAAGCTGCTAATGAGGCACAAATCTTTCAGTGTTTTTGTCTCAGCTCCATTTACATGCTGTTACCTGCTTTTGTCTTTGCCTGGTTTTGTAAAGTTGCTTGGTACTGGGCATATGCTGCTAATTTAGCCACTAAGGGCTGTTTTTGTAGAACTTTAGACTTCTTTGTTGGAGGCTTACCCTGAAAAAAAAACAAAAAACCAACCCAAGTAAATAACATCTTTCCAAACTCCCATCAGGAAATTTCCACTGGTCTGCAGCTATCTTTGGCAGATTTTAACTAAAATTAGAAGTACACAGAAACTAAGTATCACACAACTACATGTACTATAAAATAAATTTAAAAAACAGTAGTTAGGAGTGTCCAAAAGATGACTTTTGTACTACTATTCCAACTTGAACAGCATTATAGATTCACTGTTGTTTACCTGAAAAACAATTATCTCTTAAAAGCAGGTCAAAATTAAGAACTTTTAATCAAACTTATAGCAATGCAATTTCTTGTCATTTGTTGCAATGAATTTGAGACAGGGTATAAAGATATTTCTTGATATTTGTCTTTTCTTGACTATTACAAACATGCCTGGATGATTATTTGATTAACATTTTAAGTCAACGGACATACACCTATTTTGCAACTCTATAAAAGAAAAACCTCAAACCCAAGAAACTGATCTTAAACCATGCAGCCAGGTGTACAAATACCCAATTTCCCCACCACAGATGACAGGAAGGATGTAAAGAAAACGGTGTCTGTACCACTACCTGAAGCCTGGCCAGAATGCTGGCCTTCTTGGAGTTGGAGGAGTAGCTTCTGGAGCACGACACGCTGCAGAAGCGCTTGGTTTTAGAGTAAAAAGCATCCCGGACACCAACCATGCCACACATCTCACATGTAGCTAATCAGAGGAGACAAAAAAGAACCCAAAATGTTAAGAGTGTAGTTAAAACCACAGTAAAGATTCAGAATGAAGAGGACAGAATGAAAGTCGTGGAGGTGGTACTGTCAAATAGTTTCTGAGCGTTTGACCCCAAAGAAAATTGCCCAGCTAAAGAATTTAAAACACCACCACTAGTATCAGTGAAACACCAAGAACCTCAAATTCACTGGTGAAACAGTGCCTCTTTCTGCTCTCTATTCATTTCACTCCCAGTACAAGTGAATGACCCAGCTAAATCAGCTCAAGCTGATTTTTCGTTTTACACTGTTCTCAAGGAAGCATCTGCTTTGAATCTGGGCCTGCCAATCTTGATTTCCTCTAAATATTGAATACTTCCAACCTGAAATAAAACCAGATCTCTTGTTTGGTTCATAAATTAGTGTATCCCAATACCCTAGCCCACCAATGTTTCTTTCTGGATAGAATCATGTTTCAGAGGTGGACAGCATCACCCACAGTGTATTCCATGATGAGTAAGACTCAGAGACCAACTAATCCCAGTGAGACAATACCCAAACTCTGCCCAGAGAGAGCTCTACACTAATCACTAGGATTTCACATAAAATATTTTTTGCCTGATAACGAAAGAAATCTTCCCTTTTAAATTTATTTTCCTAGTATCCTCCAGCTCACAGCTAGGGAGGAGTGAACAGGTACACACTAAGAGGTTTTATACAGTAGCAGTAATGAAGTTTTCCTAGTATAGGAAGAAATATATTTAAACATATTGTATATGTAACATAAAGGGCAGAGAGAAGGTGTGCCCTGGCATAGACAGAACACACTGACATTGTCCTGAAAGCTCCAGGAATAAAACCAATGCACATGAAAACACACATGCATGTGCAGAGACAAGACATTTGACAAAGGGCAGATGTTCCCATACTATTTCTTCCCTGTCAGCAGGATTCAAACCCTCTCTTATTTCAGTTTAACAGAACCCAAACAATTCCGCCTCCCAAAACCAACCAACCCCAACTCTTTGGCTGCTTTGGTCCCTTTTCAGTTGGGACCAACATTTGGGTTGGGATCCTCACAACCCAGCACAGGCTAAAACCCATCAATATCCAACTCCTTACACTCCCACAGCACATACTTACCCATGCCAGATTTGCCATCTGGATAAGTATAAACTTGCCCATTATTCTTGATAATTGGGAGACTGGATGGCAAAGGGGCAACCTCCTCCTCACTTTCATCTGAACTGGAGCTGCTGCTGGTGTCCTCACTACAACTATCATAACCGTCAAACATCCCGAACGAGTCTCGGCGTTTCCTTTCCACTCGGGAACTATGTTCTGTCTACAAGTTAAAAACAACCAAACAACAAAAAAACCAAAGAATAGCAGAATGTTCTGAATGCAAAGATTTCAAAGTCAAGCTTAAAAACTTTCACAGGTCAAAAGCAGGTATTTTAAGGCACTGCTGTATCAGGACAGACATGAGCCATGTATTGCCAATTACATGAGCATTGGTATAATCAAAACTGGCCAATTTTTGGTGTTGTGTTATACAGGAAGAAAAAAAATTCTATCTCATGATCCACTGAGAATACACAGGAGCCATCCATACATTTAATTTCCTTGATCTCTTTAGAGTTCATTAAGCCTGATGTGCTGAACACTGACAGCCACACGGATCTTATATGCAAATGAGCACATTCCAGATGGCTGCAGCCAATTCCACTAAAATTCATTCATTTGAGAAAGCTGGGCAGAGAAAAGACAGTTCAATCAAGAGGGCACTTATACCACAGGAACAGGAATGAGAGGCTCTCTGCTCCCATTGGCTTGTGGGGTTATCCATAAATCACTCAGCTCCCCTATGAATCCGTGACTCCTGTGTGAAGCAGGAACACCTCTCCAGCTCACAGGGCTGTTCTGAGGATTAATACATTAACCATTATGAAGAGCTCAGTTACTATGGCAATAGGGTCTGTACAAATGCTGAAAGAGAGAAAGGTGACTAATTTGCCACTGTCATATACAAAAAACATACATAATAGTTTCAAAAAGTCTGAAGCAGGGTAAAACCACACAATTTTGAAGAAGGCATGACAGTTAAGCAATTTCCAGCAAAGACATTAAAGAAGCAAGAGATGAACTGATGTACTTTTTCTGAGGCACATCCATCACATGCATTTTGATACAGTGATAATCTTCACTTTATTAATATCTTACACAGCTCTATTGAAACAAGGATACTCCTTTGTGAGCTGCCCTCATTAAGCTAAAAAAATATTTTATGTTTCTTATTATTTCCATAATCTTAAACAGTATCTACTAAGTTTGAGAGGAATTAACAAAGAGAAAACTAAGAAATTCGACAATAAAAGCACAAGTTAGGGGAATGAAGTACAGACAGGAAAACAGAAGAAAAATTAAGAAAGCCTTTGGCTCAACTTCCTTTTCCAAGAGCTAATTTTATTTAAAAGTCAGTGTAGACAGAAAAGCAATGTGATTGGGCTTTTCCTTCCTAAATTGCATTTGAATTCATAGCTTCAAGATTTTGTCACAATTCCCCAAATCCCTTTCCTTGAGCATATGGCTGAATATCTTTATTGTTAGATCTCATTCAAGCCTTTTTCTGCCATGCTATCCCTTCATTATATTATATTCTCCTTTGCAACTAAAATAAATCCTATTATGGAAGAGTTTCCTAGTAGGTACAAAGGAAAACTGATTTCCATGCTGACCCAATCCTAACATGCAATTATTAAAAAAAAACTATTCCCCAAAATGCCAGTAAGCACAAAAGGTTATGCAATAAGGCAAACACTTTTAACACACTTATAGTAGTTCTGTAACAAAATAACAAAAACGTCAGTGTAATGTTAATTATGAATATACTCCTCAGCCAAAAAAAAATTAAAATTGTATTAAACCAAATCAAGTTTAGAACAGGGCATAACCTGACAACTTCCTCAAGGCACTGAAACCAGCAATCAGGGTGCCCAGGAGCTGTTAGAGGAAACACTGAGCCATGGCAGACAAAGCCCAGAGCTGACCCGTGCTGGCAGCAGTGTCACCTACCCTGTGTCACCTGTCCCTTCTGCCAGGAACATCCATGAGCACTGACTTGTTTGTGTGTGCACGTGTGTGCAGCTTAAGGCAGAAGCTGAATGCAATGTTGCCATGGATACAGTGTCCTGCCAACACTGGCAGGAATTTTCAGAGCAGAAGATGAAAACTAGTCATCTTTCTCAAGATTTCAGGAGCTCCTTAATATCTCACAGTATTTAAGTTCTCTTGACCACAGTCTCTGCTAAGATATAAAGTGTGGTTCCATATGAACCATTCCCAGCAGTACTGCCAGAGCACTGTGATGCTCAGAGGGTTTCATGGACAGACACTTGTGGTGTTTCAGAGCCCAAGGGGGATCTCCCTCTTCATGCCCTCATCCTCTTTAAGTGAGCTGGTCTGATTTCACTACGAGCTTAGGGCCTCATCCCATACCAAGGTGTGATTCTGTATCTTCAGCCCTCTTATGGAGGCTGCAGGACAAGCCAGTCTCAGGATACCCCCTTCCCACTCCAGGCTTTTGAGAACCCTGGACCTACAGGGTGGTAACTTTGCTCAGTGCTCTGCTGGCAGAGGTCTGAGATGCTGCTGCTGCTCAGAAGGAACTGAAGTACAGCCCAGTCCCAGTCCCTCCAGCTCCCCATGCCAGCTCTGCTCCCACTGCCAGGGAAGGTGGAAGAACTGGGAGCTGGGGGCAAGGTGAAGGACCAGCAGCTGAAGCACAGGGCCAGGAGACCACACAACAATGCCCCTGGCTCTTTTTGTGGATCTTCTGCATCACTTCCATTTAGAACCTCAATATTACTGCTAGGCTCTCTTTGCCAAAATATCCACAGATGGGAAGGAAAACAGTTTCTCTTTGTAAATGGAAAGTTGGGCACTTAATTAAGAAAAATTGTTCTTCAGCATTATACCATTTCAAAAGTAGCAATCATCAAGTTTTTGAGTTTAACTACACTGTCAAAATGTATCATGTATCACCTTTCCATTTACTTAATATTCAGCCAAATTGTTCCAATTCAAAATTATTGAACATCAAATCTGCAATTCAAATCAGCAGCTTTGCTTACCATTTTAAAATAATACTGTAGCTTTTATAAAACATTTGTATCCCAGCTTTTGCCAGATGACCACATTTGCCAGATAATTTATGCAGGAATTTATTAATGTTAATTTGTAGTTATTACCTGAATTGCAATTGGGGAAACTACTCAAAACATTTTGTGAGATTTCAAAAAGGCAGAGTTTGCAGGAAAAAAAAACCAACAAAATACTTCGTACAGAAAAGTAGGTGAAAGTTAGGGAAGATTATATACAAATACCTATGCTGGAATTTTGTTAGAGCAGATCAAAACACTTCTATTTTGATAATAAACACCACAGAGGTTCTTTTTAACCCATGTTGAAACACAGCATTTGTAGACATAAGTGAACATGAGGAAGTTTCTATAATCCTTCCTGCAGAATTCAGATGAACAAAAAGGGAGCTCTAACATCTGGAAGTGAAAAAAGTTGGAGCATTGCTCTGAATTCAAAGGTCAAAGATACATCCTTACAAAAAGGACAAACAGAATTATAAACAAGATAAAGCAGTGGCTTTGGTACAGCAGCAGCCTGCAGTTCCTGCTGAGTTCTTGCTAACTAGTTTCACCTTTTTCTTCTGAAAATTAAGTAAAAAATTTTCCCCTTTCTGATTTTCTAGGGCCTCAATCTTTTTCCAGAAGCTCTCAACCATCTCATCAACAGCTCCTGAAGTGCTGGTGGCCTCTAATACATCATGGTGAGCTTCATCAGAGATACCAGGAAACTGGAACCATCTACCTTATGCACACATTCTCTGCCTCTTTGTTGTTACCCCTCCTATCTTTGGAAAAGGCAAAAGGAGAACCCAGGACATGACAGGTCAAAGAGCCTCATCTCATCCCTGCTGAGGTGATGGAACAAGCAATGCTGGAAGTCATTTCTAGGCACGTGAAGGACAAGCAATTCTTGACGAGTCCTTTTAGGCTCCACAGACCACAGCAACACCTTGCCTGTCTGAACCAGTTCTCCCCACAGCAGCTGCAGGGTCTTGGATTCAAAAGCAGGTGTGTAAAATAAAAAAACAACCCTCAAATCAACAGCAAACCAGTTTTCTACTCTTCAAAGCTGGACTTAGCACCAAAAATCATGTTGAGGAGATTGTCTTTTCCTCAAAACACAACCTGATCAGTGTTCAACTTCTAACAAAACAGGGAACAGTCTCCTGTGTATCCACAGAAAGTGCTTGGAGCAGGAGCCTGGCTTGCTATAAAACAGAACCTGGCAGCTGGTTAATGCCAAAAGAGCAGCAGCTTGAGTAACTACTGCACTAATAGACTCTATCTGTACATTAAGCAGAAGTAAAGCACAAACAAAAGAACAAGACAAACTTTCAGGCATTCTGGCTAAGGCTTATTTTCCTAATAGGATTATTGGTTCCTCAAGAGAGGTTTTCAGTCAGAGCACTGTGAAATGCAGTGTGAGCAGCACTGGCAAATTACCCCATACTATTTGCTCGGGGGGTTTCTTGCATACTTTTCTTTTTTGAAGGGATGGGTGGAGAAAGGAACTCTTAAGAACTGCTTTCTTATTCTGCCCAACTTCCCACTTTCCTGTTCTTCCCCTCCTCCCTGTGAATACTTGACAGAGTATTTTTAAGAAATACTCTTAATTAAGCATTACATAAGGCAAATGGTATGAAAAAGAATATAGTTAAGGAAACTGGTTTCCCTGAGAGCAGGAAAGCAACTCTAAACAAATAAGAAAATAACCAGTTTCTCACTCTTAATAAACATATATATATACACGCATACATTGAATTTGATCAACACATTATAGCATACATTCTTTGAGTGCAGTAACTACTCTTACAACACAAAAAAGTGGGCATAAAGGGTGAGAAATACATGGAAAAAAACCCATTTCATGTTATTTAGACATCAAACACTCAGGGAATTGCTTTAGTGTCTTGATGAAGACTGTGCTCAAGCATTGGCAAAATTAATGCAAAAGACTTTTGAAGGTAAAATCTTGCAAGAAGAACACCCCATTACTATGTAACCAAGGCTCTTGCCTCCAGGTAAGTGCAGCTGGCCATGGGAGGATGATCCAAAACAGTCACAGAAAGGTTTCAAACCACTCCAAATGGTTGTTGTTACTTTTGAATTCAGTCTAGGGCTTGAGTTCAGAATGGCAGCAATTTGGAGCTTGGAGTACAGGAGCTGTAGCTCAGCAAAGGTACACCAGCACTTGAACAGAGGCATCACTTCCTATATTCAGCTCCAATCCCCCCAGACAGGACACAGCTATGGACAGATGGGATCTGAGGCCACGGTCAACAATGATGTCACCACAACCTTCAAGCCAAGGGTCTGTCATTAGACAGATTTACTTTAATTGCATATCCTTAATGGATCCAAGGGTATTTCCAAGTTAGACTTAAATTTGATGCACAGGTTTTGTTTTCAAAAGTTCATTGATGCTTTATACTACAAACTTTGTTTCAGCTCTGAATGTTAAGGAAACACTACAATAGAACTAATTTATTGCAACTAATTTATTAATGCAAGTTGGCCAAAATAATATACAGTAGAATAGTAGCTTGTTCCTGTGGAACTGAAGCCTAATTGTGCCTCAGAATATGACCAAAAAAGAAAATTCAAACATGGTACCAATTTAAAGAAAACACACTTTCAGCTTTCATTAAAAACAAACAAACAAAAACCCCCAAAGCTAAACATCTTGGGATTCTTGGAAATCAGAACCAACCAAACTTACTTTTTTTATATAAGCAACTCACCTCTATCTGGAAATGTGCCTTCCACTCTTATTATAAGTAAAATCTCTGCTGGAAAATTACAGAAATGTTTTTTCCTGTCTCTTCATTTGCTATGTATGACAGCATTTTGTCTGAAGCCAGTTTCTGCTGTTTGCCAATGGTTTTGTCCATAGCCTCTTCCCCAGGGGGTTTCACACAAGAGGGGAGACTCTTTCATAAAAAAATATATCACATTAGCAGGAAATTTTGGAGGGGAGGGTGTGATGATTAATATGTGAAATATCTGAGTTTTGATAAAAACTAAAAATCTTTTACAAACTCCATTATGTTTCTACAAAGCCCTTACAGGAGTATCTGGAAGAGGCAAATATTTCACTTTAAACACTGTGTTACCATTAAAACAAACAAACAAAAAACCAAGAACTCAAATAAAATAACAAATTTAAATGTAAAAAACCCCAAAACCACCACCAACCCAAAACCAAAGTCTTCAACACCTGAATTCATTCCACGTGCTCAGAGCCAGGTTCAGCAAATAATCCCACATGCCCAGAATGTACCAACTTACCTGAGAAATGAAGGAATGCAGTAGTGGTTTTCAGAAGATATGAAAAGCCTTGCAAAATTAAATCAAATTTTAGAAGGTAAGAGAAATGAAAGCCAATGAGTGGGAACTTTTGTGCATGTTACCACTGCTGTCAGAGGCAGCTCGCTCTTTAGGGAACAATGAAGAGAATTCTTCCAGTTTGCAATCTTTGTGCACGTGCACAAGCCCACATGTTCTCAAGAACAATACCTGAACTATTCCTGGGAGACAAGATCCCTCTGCAGAGTTTCCTATAGCCTACATTACACACTTTCTCAAAACGAAGCCTAGGCTGAAGAAATGAGTAAAGACAAATGACCTGCCAAGTTTTATTGCCTTCTTAAGGGAGTACATTGCTTTAGTTCTCTTTAAAGGCTCCAGATCAGACTCTCATAGCCTTATTCCATTCCTTTAAAGTCAAAATCACACCGTTGAATACAATAAATACGTAAATGCAGGTCCTCAAGTCTGCAAAATAATTTTTCAATTAAAATACATGAGATTGCCCTGCACTTTTCAGTTTTGACTAGGCTTAGATTTGAAAAATCACAACAGTTGCCAGCTACATTTTAAAATAAATTGCTTTTTCACACACAGATTTTTTTACCATCATCAGCATATCCTTTGTAGTAGGACTTTTAATTTTCAAAGCCACGCGGGGCAGAAATTGCTACACTTTCAAACATTTCCAGCAACAACCTGAAAGTGAAACTGGTTTCACAAGTTTACTACTCCTTACAAAGGGAACAAAGTTACAATGTCTGCAGTCATAAAAATTGCACGGGAAGGGGGGAAGTGGCCGCAAAGAATCCAAAACTTTTGAAGCGCTGATATTAAAGAAAACTCTCCAGCACTTAACGTGAGAACGCTGGAAAAGTGAACTTTAAAGGCTGGAACTACAGGAGGAAGTTACTGAAACCCCGCAGTACAACGGAGCAGGGGGAGAAGCGGATCCGAGCGCGGCCGCGAGAAGCTCAAACTTTTCTCCGAGGCAGGAGGGAAGAGGGAGGAAGGACAAAACCCGACCCCGCACAGCCGGGCCGTAACAAAGGGGTCCGACCGTGCCGCCCCCACGTGTCCCGGGCAGACCTCCCCGCGGCTCCCCGGGGCCCTCCCCGAGCAGCAGCGCCGGCCCGGCCCCCGGAGCCCCCGCCCC
>VZTT01062004.1:73080-87338 GCA_013400855.1 Buphagus erythrorhynchus
ATCTGCACCAGCCGGTGAGGGGCGCGTGTTGCCTCACAAATCGGGGATCCCCCCCCACGGGCTCGCAATGGAGCGGCCTGGCTGTGGCCGCGTCACGTGGAACACGGGATGGGCGGGGGCGTGGGGGCAAAGGGAGGTGAAGAAAGGAGTCACGTGACCACGGGTCACCGCCGGGGGCGGGGGCGGGGCGGCGGCATCNCGGCCCCGGGCTGGGCTCGGTGCTCGGTGCTCGCTGCGGCCCCGGGCGGGGCTCGGTGCTCGGTGCTCGCTGCGGCCCCGGGCTGGGCTCGGTGCTCGGTGCTCGCTGCGGCCCCGGGCGGGGCTCGGTGCTCGGTGCTCGCTGCGGCCCCGGGCTGGGCTCGGTGCTCGGTGCTCGCTGCGGCCCCGGGCGGGGCTCGGTGCTCGGTGCTCGCTGCGGCCCCGGGCTGGGCTCGGTGCTCGGTGCTCGCTGCGGCCCCGGGCGGGGCTCGGTGCTCGGTGCTCGCTGCGGCCCCGGGCTGGGCTCGGTGCTCGGTGCTCGCTGCGGCCCCGGGCGGGGCTCGGTGCTCGGTGCTCACTGTGGCCCCGGCCGGGGCTCGGTGCTCGCTGCGGCCCCTCCTGCTCGCTCCCCGGGCTCCGAGCCGTGTCCCCCCCCGGTCACACGGTTCCTTTGGTTGTTTTCAGGTTACTGCTGCAGAGGGGAAGGATCTCCAGGTAGAGTCCAGCGATTCGGAGGTGGAAAATGAAGTGAAAGGTGGCTTACTGCCCAAAAAGCCGGCATGGGTGGATGAGGATGATGAAGCTGAGGAAACGTAAGTTCAGGTTGGGTGATGGGAATTATGTATCACACTTGGGGGTGATTGTAAGTGGCTTTGGTTTGAACCATCTTTGTGTTCTGTGTGTTTCTCTCCTCTAGTGTTGATATGACTCATAAGTACAGGAAAGATTTCATGAAGAGTGATGCTGAGACAACGCTTACTAAGAAAAAACTAAAGAAGAGACTTGAGGAGCAGTGAGTTTCACTAATGTTTTTGTGGCTGACTATATTGAGATGGGATCAATGATCTCTAAGGGGTGCCAGACTTGTCAGTGGTGCCCAGAACAGGCTGAGGGGTAGTGGCCATAAACTAAAACACAGAAAGTTCCATCTCAACATGAGAAAGAATTTCTTTCCGTGGAGGGTGACAGAGCACTGGAACAGCTGCCCTGGGAGGTTGTGGAGTCTCCCTCTGGAGACATGCCAAACGCACCTGGACATGTTCCTGTGTCACCTGCTTCAGGTGACCCTGCCTTGGTGGGGGGGTTAGATTGGATGATCTCTAGAGGATTGATCTCCCTTCCAACCCAATATTTTTTTGAGCTACAATGCATTTATTTGACATTCAAAGTCACTTTGCTGTTTATCCACTGTGCTCATGTGACCTCGTTAAAGCCAGTGCTTCCTGCAGTATTTGCAGTGTTTTTAAGTCACAAATAATACCAAGAATAGTAAATAAAATGTGCATTAGCATTGTCTAAACTAACTTGTTTAATACTTGTATCAAAGTGCCCAAACTAATTTGTCTTATAGAGTGTATACAAGAAACAGTGAAATCTTAAAGATTTTTTGAAAGAATTAAAAACTTGCATTGTGTTCTAAGTGCAAGTAATGCTGCAAATTCTGACTGTGCTTTTTCTAAGTACTTAACTCATAGAAGGAAATTACTGTCTCACAAAAGTTTTTTTTTTTTTTTTTCTCTTCCTCTTTTCTCATAAGGTTTCAGCAAGCCATGGGAGGAGTTCCTGCCTGGGCTGATCTAGAAAACAGGAAGAAATCCAAAAGAACTTCGAGTGATAGTAAATATATCCAATACTATTCTGAGAAGTGTTTCTGTGATTCCCTGTTCAGCTTGCTAGAATATAATTACTTTTGATGTCTTCTCAGTTTCAGTAGTGTGATAATATGCTGGATATGTCAGCTTTGTTCCTTCAGTGTGCTTTAATTTAATTTGTTTCAGTGAGGAATGTGTTGATTTTGCTGTGGGTGTTTGTCCAATTCGCTGTTTCCATGTGCTTTGGTTTAATGAGGTGATAGTGATGAAGATGATGATCTGCTACGCAGGACTGGCAATTTCATAAGGAGCTCAGAGTCTCTGCCAAGAGGGATTTTGAAGGTAAAGGCAAACCTTATCTTTCCCCTTCAGTTGGACTTAAGTGCACACTTTGACTCTTGTTGTGTGTAAAATTAGTGATTTAGTGAATTTGTTTCTGGAGCTAGAAGCTCTAGGGGATAAGCAAATTGAACAGTTCATGTGAAAGCATGAAACAAAAATAAACTGAGGTGGATTGTTTGACATAAGAATTCTCTGCACTCGAAATAGCATCTTGTAGTAGGATTTTAATTTCTGCAGAGGGAGGATGGAATTCTGCCACAGCTTTGAAGCTACTGAAATGATCTTTAAGAAGACAGCTTTAAATGAGTATTTCTCACACTGTCTCCTGTAGGTATCTCAGATGAGTCAGAATGCAGCTGGTTTTACACTCAGTTTTAAAGCAAGTAGAAAGGCTAGTGAGTTCAGCCTGTATTTGCATTGGGGCAGCTCCCTGAATGGGCTGTGTGTGCTCTGCTCACCTCACATTGCCCAAAACTTCATGACAGGGCTTGAGGTCTTGTAGCATAAAAAGTAATTGGCTTTTTATTCAGCATAAATGATTGTTAGGTTTTTTTTTAACTCTCTTATCTGTGTTGTAGATGAGCACCTGCCTTCCTGCAAACCAGGAACGTTTTGCCAATGGGAAACTGGTGACAGTGCAGTTTCATCCTTCAGCTCAAGTAGTGATGACAGCTGGGCATGATCGCTCTGTGTCCCTCTTCCAGGTGAAGACCTTCAGTTTGTCCTCTGCTAATGGTCACTAACATAGAACCTTTTTTTTGAGTGTACATTAAATAGCCTGGAGTGGTAGACTTTGTTTTCTCTCTTGCTCTGCACACTGGGTGTAATATTTGTGGTTACAGTGGAAATTCCTTGGTTAAAGGCATCTTGGAAGGAATTTTCACCTGTGACTTCACCAAGCACGTGTAGAGTACTGGCAAACTTTTTATCTCAGAGGTTTTAGCTGAAGATTTGTGTTCAAAAACTTTTGGTTTGAAGGTTTGCAATGATGAGTACTAACGAGGTTTTTTTATTCCTACATTGTTTGGAGAGTCTGTAGAGGGGGGAGCAGCCCACTTTGCTTTGAGACTGTAAAATTGCTGTGAAATCATGTTGGGATGGAGAGGCTGTGCTGCAGGAAGAAGGTGTTCATCCTGAGACACTCCCCTGCTCCTCTGAAAACTAAAGATCCTAATTTTACTTAGGAACTTTTAGCATGGCCCAGTATCACTGAAATGGTCAGACACAAGTAGAGTGTGGCTATCCCCACAGAGATATCTGTGGATATCCCCACAGAGCTGCAAGAAAACCCAAATCAAAGCAGATCTTTCCATTTAGAAAAAGCACACAGGAGTGATTATTTGAACAAAGCATGGGCAAGATGAGGAAGAGAAGGAGGTGTGAGGTCTATCAGAAAGGCAAGGAATGCCTGTTGCATGATGTGAGGAGCTAAGAATCAGATAATTTGTAGGAGAGAGAAAGAGTTCAAGGCTTCACAGTGGTGTACCTCTTACTACTTAAGTCTCAGCTGAGAAGTTGATATGATTTTTCTCTGTAAAAGTATTTGATATATTCCTCAACATGACAACCTGGTTTGTTACTTTCTTTTTTGAAGGTGGACGGTATAAAGAACCCAAAAATACAGAGCATCTATTTAGAGAGTTTTCCAATTTATAAGGCTCGTTTCAGTGTGGATGGAGAACAAGTTATAGCCACTGGTACTCACCACAGCATGTTCTTTGTGTATGACATGGTGGCTGGGAGTATCATCCCTATCCCAAAAGTACGAGGTATGTGTTGCAGCTCTGAGTGTCTGGGCATGGTTTAAGCTGTCCCAAATAGAGATGGTGATGAATTTGCTTTAAAAGAAAGTGAAGTGGGTTGTTGGAGGTTCTATTTTTAACTTTTCTTCAAGGAAATAAAGTACCTTTAGTGTTAATTTGTCTGGGATATTAATTATCACACATGAGCAAGGTTGAGTTCAGCTTCTCTGTGAGAGCATATTGCAGAAATGAAAAGCTGGAGTCAGGTTTTAGTCATATTCATCCTACCTCTAAATGTTGAGGCCAACTATAAATTACACCAATTTCAAGTTTCAAATCTCTTTTTAAAGGTGTGGAGGAAAAATTTCTCAGAAACTTCGAACTCTCTCCAGATGGATCATTTATGTTGCTAATTGGAACTTCAGGTTACCTTCACTTGCTGTCCATGAAGGTACTTTCTCTGCATGGTTCATGTAGCTTCACTTCCTTGGTGCCTTTTTCCTTTTGAGTCTGCTTTTATCTCATCTGCAAGGCAATCTAACTTGCAGCTGAAGCCAAGGTATGACATGTACTGTGACAGCCCTCAAAAATATGCTGCTGAATCAACCCACTGCAGCTTTAGGGAATTGTTTTGGACTCTCTGAGACTTTGTTCTGCAGCTCCATGGGGCTGGTGGAGCTCAGGGCAGTTCCATGGGGTTTTCAGCTGGAAGAAGTTGTGTGTCAGTGCTGTATTTCAGCAGCTTGCACAAGCACTGTGCTGGCAAAAGGAATGGAAACAGCATGGGAACAGGCACCTGGGGGTGGAAGAAATACAGGATTGCTTTTTTGGGAGTCATGTTAGTGCATGCTGCTGTAGCCTTCTCATGAATCATGCCAAACACTGATTCATAATGCATGGAGCAATCTTTCAGCTGAATTTTAAAATGCCTTTTGCAGGTGGATTTGTTTTAAACTTTCACAGGGAAAAATACTTTTAAAGGAGAACATTCAGTTTTGTGTAACTCAGGCCCTTCAGTGAGGGGGCAAACAAGTGTTTGTTGATCCAGCTGCAGTTGGACTCAGGAGCTTGTGCTCTGCTCTGAAAGTGTTGGTGCTGTTCTCTGAATGTCAGGGTAGCTAACTTAAGATTTTTGTGGGACAGGAAACAACTTTTCTGTAGGTTTTTGGTAGAATCTCTGTCAGCATTGTTCTTCATCCTACAGACAAAAGAGCTGATCAGCACTATGAAGGTGAATGGGAGGTGCACGGCCTCTGCTTTCACCCCAGACAGCAGTAAAATATACAGCTATTCAAGTGAGTATTCCTGCAGCTCTAATAATTCCATTTAAATTGTTTAAGTTCTTAGAAGTCACTTATCGTTTTAGAAAAATCGTTTAAAAAATTTATGCTAGTATCTGTTAAAAATAAAACCAAGTGATCAATCATTAAAGAATGGAATTAACTATTTTAGTATGCCATTAATTGTTGGGTTTTTTAAAATACCCTGTATTTGATAGTTGTAAATGAGCTTCTAGTTGTCATCTAATTAAATTTATTTTACCAAAATGGACCAACAAAGTGATGTGTATATGTGTTTTCTCTAATATCCTTCATTCTGCAACCAGAGGAGGGTGAAGTTTTCATTTGGGATGTGAGAAGCAGAAAGTGTCTACACAAATTTGAAGATGAAGGTTCTTTAGAAGGGAAGTGCATTGCTGTTTCAAAAAATAACCAGTATGTGGCATGTGGGTAAGTGACTGAACTTTGACAGCTTCTTCTGCTCTCATTTTGAAGTTCTTCAGTGAACTTATGGGTGGCTGGTGAGAGTGTAGGAACATGGTTTGGTTCTAATAAGCTTAGAGCAGACATGAATAGATGAATATTCCCTATTTTATGATAATAATTTACTTCTTTCTGTGTTCATATAAAATACCATGGTACACCTAAAGCAAAGGAGTGATAGTGGTATTACTATTGCCATGTATGGGTTCAGTTAATTCTGAAATCACACTGACTAAAATCACAAATTCTGTAACAGGAATGTTGATTCAGGGTCTTACCCCTTTTCCAGTTCTCTTCCCTGTACTCTGAATTTGGCTCCTGCAAGGCAGCCTTTCAAAAGGGGCCTCCAACTCAAAGCCACAAGCTGAAACTGTTACTCCAAATTTATTGAGAATGCAGCTTCAGCCAGTGTCTGGATTCTTTTCAATGAGAATAGCAAATAAATACAGGAGTACAATATGTATATTCCTAGCTCACTGTAGAAGAGGATTTTAAAGTGAGCTTATGCTAAAGTTATAAAAAAAAAGCCCCACAACAAAAAACTTGAAGTTATTTCAGAATATTTTGATATCTAGCTCCCCTTGCTTTGAATTCATCCTGATAACAGATGGGCTCATCAAGGCTCTCCACAGTTGAGTCTCTTATTATATAAGTAAAAAGAAAATCCAAACCAGCAAAAACCTAAACCCCTCCACTAAATACTGTTATAAACTCCAAAGGAAAATCACACTCCAAACAAAATACTATTACAAACTCCAGTAAATAATTAGAAATTACATTTTCAGGTGAGTAGTGGCTGTAGATAACAAGGCAGTATGTACTGAAATGTTACTTTTGAGTGTAATATTTGTTCATTTTGTTCTTTAGTTCGTCTTCTGGAGTTGTAAATTTATACACTACTGATGCCTGCCTCAAAGAAAACCATCCTAAACCAGTGAAAGCCATAATGAACCTTGTTACTTCTGCCACCTGTGTGACCTTTAATCCCACCACAGAGATTTTGGCAGTGGCTTCACGTGACACTGATGAGGCTGTCAAATTGGTATGTTCAGCTTCTTTATTGCAATATTTCTTTTATATCTTGCTAAAAATACTGCTGGTGACATAATAAAATTGATATGAAGCAGATACAGGTACTGCAAAAGGTGCTGGACTAACCAGGTCAGGACATGGCCATGACACTCTGCATTTACAAGAATATAATGTTATTTTCTTTAGTAAATTTCCTCTGAAAATAACATTTTGTAGTTTAGTTTACCTTTTTACCTTTTTAAAATGTCCCTCTAAAATTTCTGGGAGTGTTTGAGGCCAGGTTGGACAGGGCTTGGAGCAACCTGGTCTAGTGGAAGGTGTCCCAGCCCATGGCAGGGGATTGGAATTGGATGAAAACTTTAAGGTCCCTTCCAGCCTAACCAGTCTGTGATTCTGCATATGTGCTGTCAGTATAGCTCAGCAACAAATGTGAGTTTTCAGCAGCTGGTAACTGTAACCATCTTATTATGGTTATTTTTTGCCAGCCTTTTCAGAATTCTGGCCAACAGTGGAACTGTTGAATTAATCTGAGGATTTGTAGGCCTGAGAATTGCAATAATTGGTTCCATGGTGTGTTCCCTGCTCCTTTTCTCCAATAGAATTCTATATATAGAGTCATATAGGGTAGGAATATAACTGAACATTTGAACTTAAAATTGAGCTTCAATTATAGATCTGTAGTTTAATTTTATGTTCAGTGTTTTTTTCCTAGCTTTAAATTCTGGCCTATTTCTCAATAGGTGCACCTTCCTTCATATACTGTATTCTCAAACTTCCCAGTGTTCAGAAGAAAACAGATTTATCTTGCTCAATCTATGGACTTCTCTCCCAGAAGTGGATATTTCTCTGTAGCAAATAACAAAGGCAAAGCTTTGTTATTTAGGTAAGTACTAAGTTAGGTCTCTTAATCCCAGATAACATGTTTGGGTTCTGTAAGATGGGGCAGATGACTGTAAGTGATAAAGTGATTCCTGACCTGAATTTCACCTGAGGAGTTACTGGAGTGTGGAGTTGGCTTTCCCTGCTGGAGAACAACCCTTGTTGTTTGTCTGATTATGCAATACAGCCTGTTTCCATACTTTCTTATTTTCCTCCCCTGGTGATGTGGTCAGGGGTGAGGAGCAGTGCTAACTCTAAGCAGGAATATTTATTTTTTTCAAGTCACAACTTCATGGTGCTTGAAAAAGTGCTGAATTTTAAGATGAGATTTTAATGATTTACCAAGACATGGAAAATTTATAGAAATATTCCTAAATATGAATAAATCTTGTGATTTGTCCTTTATTTGAACTTGAACTGCATATTATAATGGCACTTAGTTAATTCTAGCACGTGGATGTTTGCTATCTTTTACTACATCAATGTTTCAGATTAGCTGAGGATACTCAGTGACACTGCTGAAGAGCTGTTGTTTCTTGGTGTTGTCCCCTCAACAGAGAAGTTTTCAATCTCTCAATTTTTTTTTTTCTTCAGGCTGAAACATTATTCATCCTTCTGAAAGAAGATAGAGGAGAAAATGAACCAGTAACTGAGGTGAAAATAGCACTAGAACTGTTCACAGTGTTGGCCTGAGGAGCCTCAAGATTTTCATTTTGCTGCCTCCACTTCTTTGCAGGTGGCAGGAAGAATTTCTTAGCCCTGTGTGATCTGTCCTGCCTGAGTCACTCATGGGCTGGAGTGGGACTGGCCTTGTCACTCTCAGCTTTTCTGATAATGCAGCAAGTTCATAGTTCAACTAAAAACTGCTGTCAGCCAGGCTGAGCTGATTGTATTTAAATCAAACTCAGCAATGTTGATAAAGAGCTGCAGGCTGGCAGGGACTGGGCTTGATCCTGTTCTGGAGTATTGTGAGCCCCCACAAGTCTGTATCATTTCAAATTCCTATTACATGAATTACTGAAGTTTGAAGTGTAGTTTGTGTGCAGATATGGTTTTACTGTGCACTTAAATGTCTTCTTGGGAAACTGGAAAGACTTGTAGCCTTGACAGTAATACAGCAGATTGACAAAAACTGTGTTAATGAGGGGAGGCTGAACTTGTTTAGCCTGGAAGCAGCTCTGGCTGCTGCATGTTAAGCTTGCATAGAATTTATGGGCTCAGTGTTTTGGAAAATACTAACAAAATTATCTCTACTGGTCTTTCCCTAGGTGTTGTAACCTGCAGATACAAGTATGCTGACAAAGCTTTTTTATTTTTTAATATATGGAAGCTACAAAACATTAAAAGACTATATGTGGTTTTTTTTTAATAATGTTTGTTTTAAATAAATATACCTGGTAAGTTTCCAGGCAACTTGTTTCAGTTTATTCCAATGCTTCACGTAAGGTCACAAGTAAGATTTTATTGCTTGGCACTCAAGCTGGTGTCTTCCAGAAGTGCTTAAATGTCTTAATTATTATAAGCATATAAAACATTCCAGTGCTGAAACAGAAGTTTTGTGTAAGCTGGCCTCTGCTCCATGCATTTAGCAGGAGCTTTTCCATCAGCCTGGTTCCCTTGAGGCTGGGTTGGAAACAGCATTTTGCTGCCTGGAGGAGCCCATTCCCCTGATGCCCTGTTGGTGTTGGTGTTGGTGTTGCAGCAAAGCCCAACTTCCCAGCTGTAGCTTCATGGTGCCCTAAGGCAAGAGGTAAAAAAAAACCCACCTGGTTTCTGCTTTCCTGCCTCCTGCTGAAGGCATTTTTCCTTTCCTGCTGGAAGGGATCCCAGCCCATGCTCTATCCCCCCAGATAAGAAACACTCCCTGGGGAGTACCCTGGGATTAAATGTGGACAAGGACAGTGTTGCACTGGTTACACCAATCAAATGAGATTTTCCAAACTGGACTCACTCTGTTCCTGGGAAGGGATTGAATATGGTTGGATTCTGGGAGAAGCTGATGTGGTCACCTATAGTAAAACTGAATGCAGAATATGGCCCTGGAGGACCCCAACAGATCCAATTCTTGGGGTTCCTCTAGTGCATGTGGCAAATCCTTGTCCACTCATCTCAGGTATCCACTGGGTTGGGTTCCTTACCCACGAAGGGACAGTCTCTTGCTGTCAATGGAATTCCCACCAGGCACAACAGGGAATCACTGAGGTCACCCATGGGCAGGCACAAGTTGTCTTGGAGGGTTTTTGCCAGGGTCACCCAGACATTTTGCTTGGATTGAGGGATGATCCATCCAGTGGCTGTTGGTAGGGCAAGGAGCATCCAGAGGTGCAGGTCTAGGTTTACTTGGTGGGTCTCCTCCTGTCTCCAGTTTTTCAATATACATTTCAATGGAGAATTTGGAATATCATCTCCCACTTTAGTTTTAGAAGAAACCCGCCCCTTATTCAATAATTACAAATATAGGAGCTATTACCTCTGAAAGTCATAGCTGTATTTATGGGGAGGGGGGAATGGGAAAGAGAGAGGAGGCTGCCAAACCAGCAATCACTAAAACTGACACAAGAGGGTGCTTCCAGTCCACAAATGAGATCTCAGCCACCAACACAAAACTAAAGCAGCTCCAAAACCCTAGCAAACACTCAATCATGCTCCAATACTATCAGCAAATGAATATTTGTATCACAGGCATCCCCATGTTGATATGCTGGCAAACTCAACACACCACTCTCACATGAGCACACACTCAGAATTCGAGAAGAATGCAAAGGAATTAACCAAACTTCACAATAGATGAGGCTGGGCTGGGGTTCAGTGTAAATGGAGACTTTTCTTTCTTTCTTCATTCTCTGTCCAAGTCAAGATGGTGGCAGCCTGTGCTGTGAGACAGTGGAACAATGATTTTTCTTTAAACTACAAGCTTAGCTTGATTCAACGATTCCTGATACCTCCCTGGGACAACCTCTAATACTTTCCAGGGAACTTGAACTCCTAATGCTTCTCTAATACTTCTTGGGGACTTGAACCCTGGACAAGGGAAGCTCTGACCCCTTGAGGTTGGCAACTCAAATCTCCCCATGATAAACTTAGGCAGGGACTCAAACCCCCCTTACCAGTAACTCTGTGTGGGGATTTGTATCCCTTGTCAATAATCCCAAGATAAATAATTTAAATGATGCCTTTACTTACCGCAGGGGTCAGTGCTGGCTGGAGATCTGTCTNTTGATGCCTTTACTTACCCCAGGGGTCTTGCCTCGACTCCTTGCTGGTCAGAAGCTGAGCTTCTCCCTGAGAATTCCTCAGTGCTGGCTGGAGATCTGTCTACCACAAATTCATTGAAGCTCTAGGTTGATCTTCTGGCTGGCTCTGATTTACTGTCACAAAATCTCCAAAATATCGGAATAAGACTCCTTAACACTAATTTGGTTTAAAGAGGGCATCATTTATTCAGGCCTGTGGTTGCACAAAGGATACTCGTAACCATCTGTGCCCACACGATTTTACAAGTGAGTGCATATTACAATTTACCCATTTCCATAAAACCCACTCCAAGTTCCCAGATTCAGTCTTTATTTTGCCTATTACTACATTCTTGAGTCAGATATCTTCTTATCTTCCAGCTGTCCTTGCTGGGAAAGCAGTTTTTGCATGCCTTGTTTCTCTGCTAACAGTTCACAGGCACAGTAAAAATTAAATCAACCCTTTTGGTATCACATAGCATGGAAGTCTCTCTCCAGCTTCTTTCCCTGAGCACTTCCATTCCTGCAGAGCCACCCTGACAATGGACGTGGTGGCTGTCACCTTGACATGGCCAGCACTCACCTGGATGGGCTCCTGGCAGGTGTCCAGGGGGACATGGTGGCACACAGTTGTCCTGTTGGTGGTGGGGGGAGTCTCCCTCTGGGACATTCGGGTGAAGGTGTCCTCCAACCTGCCCAGGGGAGCTTTGAGCAGGATCAGCTCCAGGCCCAGCTCCGTGGGAAGCAGGTGTAGTCCAGGGGCTTGGAGAAGAAGATGGCCATGGTGAAGGTCATGGCCTCATAGACCAGGACTCCCACACAGCCACAGAATGGGAGGCAGGAGAACTGACAGGTGTCAGAGGAGGAAGGGGCATGGAAGGCTGGGGGGCTGTGGCCACTGTAGAAGTAGGTCCTGGGGAGGAGAAATGGGAGGGTGGGCTCAGAGGAGAGGCTGAGATTGCTGGGAGATTGTGGTGGAACAAGTGGTCGGCAGTGGAACCAGTAGGAGACAGTCCCCCCACCACTGGGAGGTGCTGGAACCAATGGGAGATCATGGTGGGATTACTGGGAGGTGGTGGGAGCATTGGGAGACCAGTAGGAGATGGGCCAACCCCTGGAGATGCTCCCACCATGGGATGATGACCCCACCCAAACCTCTCCCCCTGTACCCTAGGGGTCCTCCCTGGCCTTCCCCTCACCTGGGGCTCTCCAAGGTGACACTCTGGGTGATGTTACATAGCTGCATCTCCATAGGCTGCTCCAAAAATTCCCACATCCTGGCACAGGATTCACTGCTCCAGAGGGACAGAATCTACTCCAGTCTGGGGTTGACTCAGGGGTGACCTTATCACTCTCTACAACTCCCTGAAAGGTGGCTGTGGTCAGGTGGGGTTGGTCTCTTCTCCCAGGCAACCACTGACAGAAGAAGAGGACACAGTCCCCAGCTGCACCAGGGTAAATTTAAGTTAGATGTCAGGAAAAAATTCTTCACTGAAGAAGTGATTGGGTGCTGGAATCATCTGTCCAGGGAGGTGGTGGAGTCACCATCCCTTGACATGTTTAAAACAAGACTGGACATGGCACTGTCAGTTATTGTTCCCTGTCAATAAAGTGAATTCCAGTGATCTGAGGGGTAGGTCTGATAATTAGAGGCTGTGACATGCACAAGAGTAGAAAGATCACCCAGCAGCTGGCAAAAAAGTCTAGAAGAAACTGTCTAAGAGAATTTTCATCCGCAATGACTTCTGCAGGCTGCAAGACTCAAATGATAATTTGAAAAAAAGTGTTCAATGGCATGCATCCAGCACTGGACCTGTGGCTAAAATAACTAAGTAATGCTATATTGCTTTTGTGAACTTGGGATGTGACAGTAAACAAGTGTCTCATTACAATTCAGACAGAGCTGTGCAGTGTGTTCCATACTCTCCTACCTCTGTGCAGAAAGAAGCTGAATGAATACCTCTGGAAGTTCCACTTAAAATTAGCCATAGTAACTCACTGATTTGTTTGAACATATCCTCCAGCAAATAGATCCTCCATCAAATCATGTCTTCACCTCAGAGCAATTAAACCAGTGGAACAGAACTTCACCTGAATACATTTACTGCTCTAGTCCTGTCTTTGCCATATGCTGATTTCCCCCAGAGGGAAGATGCAAGATTTTCCAAATAGAATAATAAATGAGTGGGTGTTTGAGCTCTGAAAGGATGTGAAACCCTGAAGCTGGTGTAGCTGATTTAGTATTTTACTGGCATAGAGTAACCCCAACATTTTCCAGCATGTTTTCAGCTGGGAACCCTGTGTGTGCTTATGCAAAACGTTGCCAAGAGCAAATGAAGGTGAAGCACATATGACAAATTAATGAAGAGGTCAGGCTTCTGCTGTCCCACTTTCCCAACTGTGGAAGCTTTTACTAACTTTTAAATACAGTAATTAACTGTTTCTGCTGGAGGGCCCTGCAGGAAGGGGAACCCATGCCCAGATCCTCTTGCTCTACATGGGCAGGGTTGTTGAAACCCAAGACAGACACTCCTCACAAGAACACAGAGCCCTGCTCCTGCCATAAAACAGCTTCTTTATCCTGCTCAGATGCAAGGGGATGTTATTGGGATGCTTTTCTGTGCAAGGAGGCTGCAGAAGGACTGGCAAAGAGCTGTGGACAAAGAGAAGGGTTATGCTCCACCAGTGATGCACCTCAAGGCTGCAGTTCAATGTGGGGAAGATGCTCAAGGGGATGGAAAACCTCATTTTTCTTCTACTGCTTATAGATATCAGGATTTCCAGACACAGGGTGTCTCTGGGCATCAGTATTTCAGTTATATATTCAGTATATAGCTGTAAAAATTGTAGACAGCTGGTCCCACAGGCCTGGGGTGGTTCTGGGTGTGTGTCCAGCTCCTGTTTCAGTAAAAGCAGCATGGCCTGTGGCTGCTCCAGGCTGATGCTTGAAGGAATCCCCAAATTCGTAAGTTTTTTCTGCCTTTCCCCCCAATTTATCCTCTGGGAACCTCTTCTGTGCTTTCATGCAGACTCAGAGAAGGCTGCAGGAAGTCTCTAGCTCAACCAACACCCTTAATCTAAAAATACAAGGCAGTAATTCGTGTTACCACTCTTAACAGCCTTAAACCTGTGCAAAGTTAACCAGAGGCTTTAATGGGGCTACTCTCCATTTAGATTATGTTCCTGATGAGCTTGTCATTGCTTCATTACTTTACCTCCTTCACAGTTTTCCTTCACTTTGATACCAAATGATCCTTTGCTCTCAAGGACACAGAGCCTATGTTTCTGTGAAGATGTGACAATCTCACTGACAGACACAATTTGCTTTATGAGTGGCCATGCCATCTCCAGAGATCAGCCTAGTAAGGAAGACCAGAGGAGAAAATATGCAAAAACTGAGTTTAGTAAATTTTTATGGTATATTTATATATATATATAATTTATATATATTGTGATGAAAGGGAAGAGATTAATATA
>VZTT01062006.1:0-31739 GCA_013400855.1 Buphagus erythrorhynchus
TTAGTTTCTTTTTCCTGTAACTATCCTCAAACATGGCCACAGTTATGGAACTAGAAACATGTCTAGGTTGGACAATGTTTCTGCCACTTACCGAGGTACAAAAATTTTGCACAAACGCATCTGTAAGGGCTTGGAAAAATCCAAAGAGTAGGAGGATGATACTAGTCAATGAATCTCTGTTTTTTCAGCAAGGTTCTGAAATGGGCCCAGGTGACTACTGACCAAATCTGTCCTGGAGAAGTGCTCCTCAGAGCAGGGTGGTGCTCAGGGCAGCCATATGGAGAAATCAACTTGCCAGAGTGACGTGGGGGCAGATGTTGAGTGCCTTGTCCACATAATCTTTACCCCTACTGTTGTTCCAATAGTCTGGGTAATACTTTGCACTTGTGCTGGATGGGTCACTGTTTCCTGTGGAGTTCAGAATTTAGCAGGGCCCAGACATTATGCCAGTGGTTCCCAGGGAGTTGTGACTGGCACATTTAACCTCCAGCTGCAGCATTTCCCAAGTTTCTTGGATGCCTTCTGCATTAATTTTCAGGGGTTTTTTGGCAGGTGTTTTATTTAATGTGGAGTGGCAGTATTAAGATAATGACTCAGTTCACTAACTTTAGCTCCCCAGGTGAGGGCCAAGAGAAACAGAATCTCCTCTAAACGCACACTTTTTTAAAGGACATATATTTTAATTGTATTTGGGAAAGAGGAAAGGGAAGATCCAAGGATAAGACACACCAGAGTTAGTAGTCCTGCTGAGACACAGTAACCAAAACCAGTAAGAAGGAGCTGCTTTCTTGTCTCCTCTCTGTTCTCAATGTTATTCACCCCAGTACATTTTCATTGCACATAAAATTATGCAAACTTATTGCTGGAGACAATACTTAGAGCATGAATGCTACTTATTGATTTTTCTCCTCAGGTTTGTCTGAAATGAGGATTAACACATCAGGATATCAGGAGAGTGAATGGTGCCACCTGTTGCAAGGACATTTTACAAGTTATCCTGTGCCTGGTGGGTCAGCAAGTTTTCAGAGGTGGGTGCAGCTTAATCACAGCTCGTGTTCTTTAATTGACCTTCTCCTTAGACTGACCACATTGCCACTGACAGATGTACTGGCTAAAGCAGCAGGAAAATTGTATTGTGACAATACTGGTTGAAATCGCTGTCAAAATCAAGCCCAGATGTTGAAGGCTTTCAGTCACATGGTTGAGATGCTACTAGATTTTTAAATTCTTGTATGCAAGTGGTTGTGGAAGTAATTCTGAGAAGACTGCTAGGAACATAAAATTTGGCATGTAACTTTATCATCAGAAAAGGAATAATATTTTCCTGTGCATAGCCTGAGTTCCTATAATTGTTGGCTCTCTCTGTGTAAATGCAGTATATGCACATGCCCAGCTGTGGTGTGAGTGCACATGTATGTATCCATGCACACTTTGCATGTGAATTCCAAGTGCCCAAGGGAATTAGGTAATCATAACTGGGAAGAGTTTCTTGGCTGTAAGCCACACACCCAGATCCAAGAAGCAGAAAGCAGAACTGAGTGAGCAGAGACTGGAACTACCCAAAAGTGAATTGCAATGAATCCTGCACAAAAGCTCTATGGATCAGCCACCTGGGCTTTGCATAACTTGAGCTTCATCAGGCTTTTAATGAATACAGCACAAACCTGGACTTCAGACTGTAGAACTATTAACATTATTTTTCTGTCAGTTATGAAATGTTTCAGTGTTTCCTGAGCACAAGGTGCAGCCTGTGCTGCTTTGAGCTCACCTGTGCTCAGGTGTGCAGCTCCTGAGCAGCTCCTCAGGGAAGTAAAAGAGCACCCACACTGGCAATTTGGTGATAATGTTTGACTGGGCAAATTTCTGCCTTTGTTTCTCTCAGGCTTTGGGAAGATCATACTGACTGTGTCCTTTTCTTTCTGAAAAGTGGGTCTGAAGTGTAGGGATACACATGGGGTTTAACCATTCCCTCTCTGTGTCCACCTAATTGTTATGGCATGCAATGAGCATTTACCTTTGAATTGGATTAACTAGTTATAAAAGATAGTCCCCTCAACATATACTGAGATTTGGTGCAAGATTTTTCAAACTGTAGTTTCAAAATTAGCAACTCCCATCTGTATTTTGCTCAGTCTTTTTAGAGATTTTTGTTTAAATTTGTTTTAAGGGGATTAAATTAAGTAAAAGGGGATTTGCACTGAAATTTTGTACTGTATGCAGCTATAATTACACCTCAGTAGTTCTCACATGTTGATTTAGGATGCAGCAGACTATGGTCCTCTTTCCAATAATTTATCTCTGATGCCAAAATAAACCCTGAAGAGAGTTAGGAACTGTTTTTGTAGATAATTTTAGCAGAGATGTTTTCAAATCTTATCATCTTGCTGAGTGGCAAGTCAAGGATGAAAGAACCCCTTCAGTCTGAAATACTTTGCTCTGTAATACTTTTATTGCTTACACTTGTATGTATGCTAAGTATAGTTGACTTGCTAGTGTCAAAGAGGAGTTGTAAGCTGACACAGAGGTGTGTGATTCTTTCTTTTTATTGGAATGACACTAGAGTGCTCTGCTCCCTGATAGATGAGGATGGTAAATCTGCAGTGTGTAATCCAGCTACTGCCATGACAGGGTCAATAGTGGATGTAGAGCTTGCTGAGACCCGAAAGAATAAATATCTGAAAAAGAAATTATGTTTGCATTTTCTCATTTATTTTGCCCTCTAGATGACAATTATAAGAATAAGCCTTTGTACCAAGGCAGTTATAGTTTATAGGCAGTTATATAGTACAAACAGGCAAGGAAGCTTTAATGGGAAATTGTAGGGGTTTGAGGAGATGGTCAGGAGGCACTGTTTTTAACCTGTCTGCAATGTAAGAAATCTATACAGAATCTACTTTAAAAGTTAGAAGAGGAACATGAATAGTCATATCTGAACATCCTGCTATTACAAACTGTCCAGTTTATCTGTAGTATGTGTTCTCAATATTCAGTTATTTATAAAGAAATGAATATATTGTTATACTTAAGAAGATTTTATTAGTTCAGATTTCTGATTTCTTTAGGTTCTTTTTCAAGAGGTTGTATTGTGGAGGGAGATGCAATTCAAACACTGGAACTGGTGAAATGTCACATTCAGTATAGTTTGCTTTTGATTACTTTGTGTTTACTGAACAACAGCTTGATCTTTCCATTTGACCCTTCCTTGCTGAATTCCTCTCCCTGTGCTCTATGACCTGTTCTGTCACTTAACTTCCCTACATGCTTTACCTTGGAGATACTCAGAAGAGTTTGCTGAGTATTTTCAACATCCTACTCCACTCCTGGTTTACATTTTTTACATCTGAGGGCTGCACTTTTATGTTAAAATTTGATTTGTATCATAGGTTTTGCACCACTGTTGATGCTGCAGAGATCTCAGTGTGTGTGGGGGGGGGGTTATTCTAATCAGTCTCTACCTATTTTGATTATGTAACAGTAGTCATGAGTTTGGTGTTTTAGTTGCCCTAGATGAGATGTTGGACACTAAATACTTGATCCAAAGCTTAGAGAATTCAGGGAAACACTGTTGATTCTGAAGAAATCTAGAAAAAAACTGCTAGGCATAAACATTTTGTAAAACATCTCAAAACAAAGTAAAACTATTCCTTTTTTTCAAATTCATTTTAGTGACTGATGTAGATTTGACATTACAAATAAATAGCATCCTTTGGGGGGCTCTTAGTCCATATTGCAGAGCTGGCAAAGAGTAAGGATGAAATTCAGATTTGTTGATAATAGTTTTGAGTCTGATATGACCAGGGCTAAGATTGATCTTTGGAAATTTAATTATGTTAACTTTTCAAGTTATTCTGCTCTAAATTCTTCGTTGTCATTAGGATTTGATCCTAGTGATTCCCTGTGTAATAACAGTGAATTACTGGGGAGATCTTACCTCAGCCTTCCAATACTTAGGGGGGCCTTATAGGAATGGTGGAGGCAGGACCTGTTATGATAAAACAAAGGCTAATAGTTTGAAACTTAAAAAGGATAGATTTAGACTAGATTACATTTTTTTGTGATGAGGGTGATGGAACACTGGCACAGGTTGCCCAGGGAGATGGTGGATGCCTCATCCCTGGGAACATTCCAGGCCAGGTTGGACAGGGCTCTGAGCAGCCAGCTCTAGCTGAAGATGTCTTGGCTCATTGCAGAGGTGGGTGGGTGTGATTAATGATCTTTAAAAGTCCCTTCCAACCCAAAATATTCTATATGCTAATGAACAATTTCTGAGATTCCAGCTTATCAGTATTTCTTTTAAAAAAAGCAAGAAACCTTTTAGGACTGATTGTCATACATGCCAGGCTCTGAGAGGAGAAATGTTATGAAATGTAGTAAATACATTTCTCCACTTTATATTTGGCTAAGACCTTGAACTGAAAGATTTTTTTGGATTTAAGTATGTATAGCCTTGATTTCTCATTTCTAGAAAAACACAAATGTTTCACATGAATTTAATTACTTAGTAAAGTAATTGGTGGCACTACTGTATTGCAATGTCAATGCCATATTAGCTTAAAACATTGATTCAAAATTTAACATATCTGGGATTTCTAAACATTCACGTAATTATCTTTATTGCTCCAGAAATAAATATGGAAATTATCTGAGGCAGTGCAATTTTGCAATTTTCTCTTTAATGATTAGGTGTACTGGAATTATTTTCATATACAAGGCAGTTGAAACAGTGTGCTTTTCATTCATTTCAGATGTTGAACAGCAAGTCTAAATGGATCAATAACTGATTAAGCAAAATCCTGAGAATGCAGTTAGAGGAAACAAAAGTCTTTCTGTCAATAACTTATGATGATGGCAGCTCACAAATTGCAACTAAGGTACTCTGAAACTCTCTAAGAACTCACCAGTGAAAAAAATAAGAACAAAGAACCCTGAAAGCACTGTTTTATTTTGCTGCATGTGGAAGGTCACAAGATTCAACTGGAAAAGATCATGGTGGTGGAAATGTTTGGATTTATTTTTTCTGGGCTACAGCATGCTTGAGGAAAATCCTAGCTTGCATTAACCAAGTTTGCTTTTGTGCTGTAAACTTTGCTCAGTAGAAATTGCATGGCTTTGCTGAGCTTAGAACTTCTCAGTTAGTATGGGAAGGAGGAGTTCCTCCAACTTCATGAAGTTTTAATACCATTCAGGTAGGACTGGCCATTCAGTGTGTTCTGTTTAGTTTCCTTTCTCTGCCACAAGGGTCAGATAAATTACCAGTCTAACCCAGCCTGTGTCTGCAGCAGCAGGTGATGATGCTTTGGGAAAGCACAAGAGCTGGGCCACTTTCTGCTGTCCCATCTACTTCTGCTGTGCTCCTCACCTCCTCCAGCTGTTAGGATCAGGTCAGAGGTGTTGTGGGGCATACAGTGAGCATGAAACAGTAAAAATAACAGATGAAGCTGTCTGGAGTTTATTTGAAACTTTCCCTGCTTTGTAGTACAAAAAAAAATGTTAGTTTTTTTTAAAACAAGGTGATGCAAAACAATCTTTCAGTTGGCCCTCGAAACCTCTATGACCTCTCACTTATCCACTTTTCTTTTTAGCTAAATGTGTTGCTCTTTATGGCAAAAAAAAAAAAAAAATAGCCCTTTTCGTTAATACTTGCAGAAAACATTCATCTAAAACAACTTGGGGAAAAGCAATGCAAGAAGAGAAGTACAACATTTAAGTAGTTCAAATTCATTAAAAAAAAAAAAAAATAGCCCTTTTCGTTAATACTTGCAGAAAATATTCCTCTAAAAGCGATGCAAGAAGAGAAGTACAATAGTTAAGTAGTTCAAATTCATAAAAAAAAAAACAAAAAAAAACCAACAAAACAAAACAAAAAACCACCACAACCATGTGTCAGACTTTGAATGTTGCCATACTTGTGCCAGGAAAGTTCTGTAAACTTAGATTTTTGCCTTTGGCCATGACCCCAATCCCCCTTGACAGGCTGAGCAGTCAGGCCCCTGAAGTGCACTGGGACCCTGTGCAGAGGCACTGGCAGTGATGAGAAGGCTTCCCTTGAGGGGGCTCTGGTGGCACAGCCAGGGAAGCTGTCTGCCTCCTGTCAGAAGCCTGCCTGCTCAGAATGGAGTACCAGGACAGCCTGGCCAAGAGGGAGAGAGCAGGGCCCTTTGGCCACATCATTAGAGCACTGCATCTGCTCTGGCTTCAGAAGATGTTTGGAGATCATGTCCCTGCTGGAAAGCAGTGGCAGGTTCCCAGGACTTCACAAACTTGTGCCCTAACTAGTGCCAACCAAAGGAAAAAGACAAACACAAATAGCCCCAAATAGGAAAGCACAGTAGAATATTCTATTTTGTTCAATTTTAAAATTTTATATTAACTGCTGTATAAAATCTGCTATTTCTAATTCTTTTGCAAGATTAAATAAGCATATCTTCATTGAGACATGACTGAAGGGTGTCCTAATCCCATAAGTGAAGTGTTACTGAATTTAGGAGCTGCTTCTTTCTCCTGATCTTCAAGCAAGGAGAATTTCTCCAGGGAGGATGTGTTTTCAGAGAGCACATCTGCATCCTTATGCAGAAACAGGTATCAGCTAAGGCCTAAACTGAGCATTGCAGTTACTCTTGGTGAAGTGATAATGAATCTTTGCTAACAGTGTTTAATCCTTCACTTAACCTGCTTAAATTACATTTTCTTTTCTGAAACAGGTTATGTACTAAACAGAGATCCAGGATTTGTCCTCTCACTTTCTCAGTGGTAAGTAAAAAACAACTGTATTCCTCTCTCAAGATGTGTGAGAGGTTGATGAAAAAGTTGGTATTAAAATGACACCTCTCCATCTGGTGCTTGTGTTTCTGTATTTTTATAAAAATTAGTCTATCAAGTGTACAAAGAAATCAAGCCCATATTTCAGGTCTTGTTCCTTTGCCTAAGTATGTTTCTCTAGTCTGACTAAGGTGGGTGCTGACTCTCCACTGCTGATCTTGTACATGCTTAGTAATCTGAAACTCACTTGATATGTGAAACTCATGGGTGGTATTTGCTTATCTCATTTGATAAAATTTTTAGCAAATTCTGCCTTCTGACAGACTCTCTGTCACAGTGTTTTAAGGGGAAAAATGCAGCAGATAAATCTCAACTTCAGGCCCTCCTCTGGCATCTTCGACAGGTCTGTAAAAACAAACTGATGGATGATGTCACAGGAGCCCTGGAGGAGCTGGAGTAATGGCCACCATCATCAGGCAGAATACTTCTCATCAATCTCAACCAGGAGAGAGAGGACTAGTATCTTAATGCAGTAGAAACATTTTTAATGGGGTGTTTAATGGGGTTTTATGCATATCTTATTTACTGGTAATATATTGAAACATATCAGGGGAACAATTTCCCTTAATAATATTTTTAAAGACTCCAGTCTAGAGCTTGTTTGTTTAGATGTGCATTTTTTCAATTATTTTAATTTTTTCCATCCTCCAGGTTTTGTCTTAAACAGGACCTGTAATCACTAGCTAATTTTCTTCTCACACAAACTTTACACTGAACTAGTTCTAAATAAACAGTTTTGTGCCTTTGAAATTTGTTAGCAAATTTCCTGAGAGGTGATACATTACCTGATTTGCAAGCATGGCAAAAATGGTGTGGAAATTTCAGAAAGTGATTATTATATAGGATAAAGAAACAAACAATTTTAGAAGCTAGAACCCTTTTTCATAGCTATTATCTGTGTTGCTTTTATGTAAGTTAAAAATATTTTACTTTTTCTTTTTAAATTGCTTCAACTAGTTCTTTATGTACTGCATGGAAATAACTTTTTTTTTTTGTTGTGGAAATAATCTGCTTGGCTTTTCAAGCAGTGCTATTTATCTGTGTCTTGTTGCACATCCCCAGCAGAGGACTGGACACAATGAAATGTTGATTAACCCTGTACCCCTTACACAGGGCAGCTGGACATGTGTGTCCTCTGTACCCTCGTGGTGCCCCTGGCTGTACTTGGCATATATTGTTGAATCTTTTCTGTGAGGCTTTGGGATTTCTGAATGCTCAAGCAGTAAGAGAAGATAATTTTTCTCCTAAAATAAATGTTTATGTTTAGTCAATGAGCATTCCTGTGTATTGCCTCCAAGCCAAAGGGAAAAGGTACCTCTGCTGTCAGCTGCTCTAAACCTGCATCCAATCACACAAATTCCAGACCCAGCACTCCCTGTGCACCAGTGCCATGGACATACAGGGAGCCTTGCATTGTCCCTTTGGGCCTGCACAAAGATCAGCTGTGCTGGAGCCCTGTGGTACCAGAGCCAGCTCTGTCTCCAGAAAACATCACACTCCAAAAAGGGCAAAGGGAGACAACTCTTCTCTTCCTGAATGAAAACACTGGTGTTTGCAGTGTCGTTGCTTTGGAATCTGCCATCTTACATAGGCATGGCTGGCTTTTTGCCTTTTTTTTTTTAATTCAATTCATTTAAAGTGTCCTACCTTGAGTTTTGCAGGACTTTAGTAATAAGTTATCTTGCTCCTTGAAGAGTGAACTTGCAGGAAAGCATACACTGCATCTTGGAATTTGAATCTTCTTTGTGATGTCTGGCTGTTAAAAGGTTTAAACTTCTTGATGAACTAATTTTTTAGATGAAGTGAGGCTTTGTATCCTGACTGAGACTGCAGTCAGTGGCTGGAGGTTTGCAAAAAGGGTTTATTAGATTCTCTCTGTTATCTAGAATTTGCCTGTTCATTCAATCAAACAGATGAGTAAAATAGAGATGTGGAGAATATAGATCATGAATGGATATTTTTTTCTGACCAGTAATCTAATGGCAGACTGTCATTTGTCTCCTCTGACTCTATTTACAACTGCCTGCAATTTAGACAGAAAATATTGCTCAATTAGATAAAAAATGAATTTTTAATTAATTATTCAGTGCTGTCTTGCAGAACTGGAATGTGTCCAATGGAACCTGGAAGTGCCCCCCTCATTATATGATACTATGAGTGAATGAATTGAGCAGTTGCATCCAAGGAGGATGTGGTATATATCCATTCTTCTCTAAAAAGTGTATTGTTGACAGCCTGCTGTTCTCTGTATTCTTCCTGTGCACTGGACTGAGATTTTTTCATTTCATGCATCATCATTCACAGCTTGCTGGAGTAATTCCATGAAGTTAGTACATATCCCTCATACACACAAACAGAAGAGGGAACAATATATTTTTGCTGTTGTTTTTGAAAGCTGGGCACATTTGCATAGATTTAATTTTCCTTTTTGTCTGCTAGTGAAGTGTATGGGCAGGAAGGAAGAACAACCTCTAGTTATTTTAGGCTCTTTGTAAGCTTGAAGTCCATTACTAATTTGTCACAGAGTTTGGTTTTTTTATTATTTTTATCACTTCAGTTAAAATTAAAAACAACTTTGATTTAAAAGAAGAGGTATTGTGTAATCTAGCTGAAATCTTGATAGTGCTTCACCCCTAAGAGTTAAGACATTAATTTAAAACTTGTGAGGTAAGTGTCCTCTTGGCTTTGATCTACGTGTGCATATGGACTTATAGATCCATAGTCTGCTATGTACCCTTTTCTACTGATTCCTGAGGATCAGCAAGGAACTGGTCATTGCTTTAAGAGTTTCCTAGCATGGGGAAACTCTAGCATGAGCTTACAGCACTTTCCAGCATGACCTCAGCTGGCTGGAGGGAGCATCAGGGATGTGAGGCAGGAAACTGCTGTTCTGTGGCCTTGACCTTAGCATGCCTTTTGCCACCTGGTATGGTTTAAAACATCAGAATTACCTAAAACTGCATGAATGAGCCACTATCAAGTTGGCTTTTTGCACCTCTATGGTGGGAAGTGCAATATCTTTTTCCTTTAGCCAAGGTGTGCAGCATGCTGCTCATGCTGCTCGTGCTCCAGGCTGTAGCTGGGAACCTTTGGCAGCAGTGTCAAACTGAGGATCTCCCTCTGCTGATTTTCCTTCCTGTCTCTTCCCTGATCTCTGACTGCTGGCTCGTGTCTTTGTGATGTCCTGTCAGTTGTGGAGTCACACTGAGAGCAAGGCATGAATGAAGAAATAGCACCCCGTGGTAGGGATGGCAGAAGGAAAAAGTGACTCCTTGAACTGCCTGTATCACTGCAGGCTCCTGAAACCTCAGCAGCACTGCTTGGGAGATGGGGAGTTTAAAGACCAGAGTGCCACCAGCACAGAAGGGGGATGTGTTGGTCACTGTCATGTGCTGTGTGAGCACAGGGGTACCCATCCACCTCCATAAAAGACAGCTGAAAACTCTCATGAATCCTGTCCAGAACACAAAGTGTGAGCGTTGAACTGAGGCTGAACTGCATGGTCTGGAGGCTGATAAAATAAACATGTGATTTAGGTGCTGCTTAAAGATTTATGTGTTTGTGAGGGAAAACAGCAGGGAGTTCTGAGAGGCAGATAGAGTAATGGGGAATTAACAGAATCAGTGCCATGTTTCAAAGGAAGATGGAAAAGAAGGGGGTTGTGGTGAGGCTTATTGCTGACTCTAAGGGACACAGTATTAGGAAAAATCATGCTGGTTTGAGTTTTTCTTTGTTTAAGGAAAATTACCTCATATATTCTTTATTATTAAAGACAACTGCATCAAATTTATGTGAGATTAGTCTTTCTGATTGGTCAAATGAAAAAAAAAAGTTGTGTTTGGATTTTGATTTTGTTTTTTCCATCTGTTTTCAAAAGTTGGATGTTATTTTTTTAGAAGCAATATTTCAAAAATTCACCTTTTCAGGGTAAACCTGGTTCAGCACTTAATATTACTCCTTTAGGATAGACCTGATTACCTATGGCAACTGAGCCCTGGTTTCTAGAAGTCATATTTTTCCTGTAGAATTGTTTTTCAGTTGGTTGACAGGTTGGTTTTCAAATTACTGATCTGTGGCTTTGAAACAGCATCCTAAAGCATAATATATGGTCTAAAGTAAGCTATGTTATTTCATATTTATATCTCCGTAGATTTCGAGAGAATGATTATTAAGTCTAATACTATCTCAATGTAATCTAATAACATATAATTAACATCTTAATATGATATCTTTAATAATATCTCCTAGTCTGAGCAAACATTTGCTGCATGTGCCTCCAGCTCACGCTCTGAGGATGTTTAAATCCTTGGATGGTGAGGTTGTTTAAAGGCCACAAGGCAGCTCACAATGGTCCAAACGTTTGATAGAGCTTCTAAGCCAGGACTGAATTCTGCTTTGCACTGTGTGAGAATACAGGCACTGCTAGAGATTGCTCTTTGTGAACCAGCCTCAGTCCATGTGTGCTCTGCATGGCCAGGGTGATGTGCAGTCACAGCAGGATCTGTGTAGGTCTGACCTCTGCATGACCTTTGTCTTCCACATCACAGGGAAAGTCATCACGGTAATCAAGGCACTTTTGTGTGCTTCAAGCTTTTAGAAATAATATATATTTGTCTCTATTGATGTCCTGACAGAAAAGAGAATTTCTAAGTTTTTAACTGAGCAAGTTTTGTTTCAGCTTTTTTTCTAAGCTCCACTTAAAGGGAAATGTGAGTATTTTTGTTGATGTTTCTGACTGTATCTATATTGTGTGTTAGCACTCTTTATCTAAGGAAAGAAATTAAATCCTTTTCTTCCAGTTTCATCAATATTGCTTGAATAATGTGCTGGGTACAGATTGGACTCTGCTCCCTTCTGCAGTACAGCACTGCAAGGGATGATCATGTACTGTTTTGCATGCTTTTTAAGTGGTTCAGTGTTTCCTGATAGTGAATAGTTTGATAAAGTGTTAAAGAGAACCAAGAGCAGGGTCCAAGAATATCGCAGGGATTGCAGGCTTAGCCTTTCCTCAGCACTAACAATTGCCTCCCAGCTGCCCTGTGAAGAGAAGCTCCAGCCTTTGGCAGTGTGTGTAGGGGCTGCCAGCTGGATGAGGGCTCCAGCCAAGGCTCCATGCTGAGGCAGTGCTGGGATGAGGCAGGAGAGTGCCCAGTGGAACTGCCAACACACCAAGGTAACACAGACCCTGGAGATGCTGATCTCAGAGATCTGCAGCACCTGCTAGTTTGTGGCCAGTACTGACAGAGAAGTTAAACCTTAGGTGTTAGCTCTTCCTTTCTTTTTTCTCTTTTGTAAGGAAATTCAGTCTATGCTGTGGCCATGTGAAAATGGGGGACCTGGGATCTTGCTCAGGAGAGAAGCTGCAGTGCTGTCCCTGTGAGCAGCCTCCCTGACCTCCACTTTCCAGCTTGGGCAGGACCAGGATCCTGATTTCTGACACATGAAACCAAATACAAATCTGCCCAGGAAGTCATGACAACTACTTTCTTAGAGGCTTCAAATGGATAGAAGTGTTGCTTACTGTCTTTATTTTTATCTAAGCCACCATATTTTAGGTCAGAAGTACTTGCCAGAGACTTGCAACGTTGTGAAATGAAATATGCCTTTCCTCTACTTCCTCAGAAGATGAGATACTTCCATAAAAATCCTACCCCATGGCTGAAAACTATTTAAACTTATCCTGTAGCAGAAAGATCTTTTTCCTAGTGATAGTTGAAAGCTTATAAAATTACACTAATGAAATGTGACTTTAAAAGCTTGATCTTGCATATGGCAAGTTCAAACTAGCATGCCAAATTAGTGTATAATACTAAATCTTATTTTGTTTTCTAAGTTTCAATTCACTTAAAAGTCATGACACAATTTGATTTTTATTTTCAATGGGAAAAAAGGAGAGTGAACATTTTTAAACATTGAAAAGATGCCATTAGTTCTACTTTCAAGGATGCTCAGTTTGTGTTAGTAGGGATAGGATTGAGCTCAAGGAAATGAAACCAAGTACCTTACAGTGAGAAATCACCCCTCTCTAAATGTTCCTTCTCTTTTTTGGAACAGATTTTCCAAGTGTGAACAAGAATAAAATATTCAATCATCATTTAATACTTTCAGAGGAAAGCAGCACAGTAAAAATCTGTGCCTAAACTCCAAGCATTTTAACCAGCTCCATATAATAGAAATAATTTAGTAACAGTTTATGCTCAGTTATAATGAGACATGCACACAAACCAAGGTAGATTAAAACTCAAAGTCCAAATTCTGATCTTAATTAATACCAGCATAAATCTACAGTAAATTCACTGAACACAATATTACAGCAGGATCACTGAAAATAGATTGGGGTGTCAATGTACCACAAAATACTGTGCTCTTCTCACTCATTTAACACAACTCCATTTGTATAATAATGTAAAGCTAATTGTCCAACCCTAAGTTAGAACATTACCTTGGTCTGTAGCTCTTAATTAACAGAACAGGCTTTTGAGTAATTTGGAAGTACACTGTATTTTAAGGTCACAAGGAATGTAAGATGCATGAAATTAAAGATAACATCACACATAAGTCATTAGAGTGACAATTCCACATCCTAAATACTTGATTTAGCAGCACAGTTGATCGTTGCCAAGTCCATGAGCAGCTCTCATGCATGAAGAGGCAGCTGCAACTCTTCTTCCCCCTGGCTGCAAGGGCAGCTCCTTCAGGAAGGGCCTGGAGCCTGCCTGGGCCATTGCCAGCCAAGCCACTCTGGATTAGAATATAGAAACTTATCTCCCCTGCCCTACCTCTCCAAAGGTAGCTTGTGCTCTCAGATTAAAATCTGACAGATCATTGAACTGTCAGAAGAAGCTGCAGGAATATAGAATAATTATGTCACATTTGTAAAATTCAGTTAACGTGTTTTATGGTTAAGAGCATCTCACAATTAACTGTCTTGGCAGAGTTATAACAGTACAGCTTTCAAAAGCTTAGTAAGACAGTTTTATTTGGGTGAAAATTCCCTGTTTAAAGCTTTTCTACAGCATTACCAGAGTTTTTCAACATTCAGTGGTAATAAGGCACCTCATTATCAAAATGACAGAAATGCTATTGTGTTCAGAATATGTGATAAATGATTGTCACATCTTGTGAAAAAGAAGACTTTTGTATCGTTTTAACCTATCATTAGGATATAAGACATACCATAATTCTTACCTTTATTATGGTAACCTAACAATCCTTTAGAGAGCCAGAAATTGCTGTGTCAGACACAGCTTAGCACCAGATCAGTGATGAGAAGGCAGCAGGTGTGCTGGCACTCTGCATGGAAAGGGTGAACTCCTGCCCCAAAGTCCAGGCAACACCAGCACAACACCAGTTCTGACCAGCCTTCTGTCTGTTTGAACAGCATCTCTTTCAAGCCACTCTGCTGTTTTATTACAGAAACTTTTAAAAGACTTTCTTAGAAGTTTGAAGTTGCTCTAGTTGTTAGGAAGAGGGATGGCCCATTTCAACCATAATTTAAGTTTTCCTCTCCAGTAAGTTCTCAGTGGAAACAAAGCTCATGCAAAGGCATTTTGCAGATCTTCCCCTTGCTTCTTGTAATTCATGTTCTTGAACAGAAAATAGAATCTGAACACAGATCTGATATTTAAACTGAAACTCACCTCTTTTCTTCCTTTCTGTTCCCAGGAGACATGGGAAAATCAAAACAAAAATTTCTTAACTCACTTTCACTGGTTTCCCAATACAAAAATGTACATCTTCAAAAGGATTATTCTGTTTAAAATGCATAATGTACCTCGGGAAGGGTGGAGATCTCCTTCAGACATGGCTATGTGTTTTTCTGTATTTTTATCACTGTCTGCCTTCCCAGTGGATCCCAGGCTGAGCTGACTGTGGGTTGTCACTCAGTAGCCCACAGCTGCCTCCCACAGCCAGGGAGTCCATGGCCATGGGGCCACCAGAGAGGGGACAAGTCCCAGTCAGCTCTGCCCTGCATGTGTCACTGTAAGGCTGGGGAGTGGAGAAGAAACAGCAACACAGACTTCTTCTAGAAAGCAGAAGAAGTGATTTATTCTAGAAGTACATATATTTTTATAGACTAGTTAGCTGAACCAAGGATAGAATAAATTTTTGGTCCAAGGAAGGCAACACCTCTTGTAAACATGCTTTTACTAAAACATCATGTTCCTCATGCACTCATCCCATCCACAATACCAGGTACTAAACTTTGTTATTAATTCTTTCCCTTCTGTTTTCCTTTGAGTAGCTTGGGAAAACTCAAACTGCTGTTTTCCCTGGCTCTCACCAGCATCCACACTACCTGCTCCCAGAGAGCTCCTGGGGCTCTGCTCTCCAGGACAGTGCAAACCTGTGACCTTCTTCTGACAATGGAGATGCAGTTCACTGAAGGTCACACCAGTAATATTTATGCTGGCTGTGAGAGAACTATTGACATCAGCAAGGACACATTGAAAATTAAACAGAAACTCTCCTGTCTGGCAGCCTAAGTGTGAGAACCTGGGTGCTTCCTTCAACCACTCTTACCTCACATCCAGTATTAAAGGACTAAATATAACACACTCTGCTTGAATGTGCTCCTTTAGGACCTCTCAGATTCAGAGAGGGTTCAATATATTTTTTGGCTGAAGCAGGAGACTCTCAGTAGGTATTTTTTCGTGCTTGCTGTGGCAGAGACTCTGTGGAGAAGGCATTAACGTATTTTGTCCTTCTCCTACTTTTCTATAACTGCCCAGGCAAAACTACAAGAACAAACCAACCCTGCATATGAGAATGAATGCATTTCAGGATATGAAAGCAATTTTACATTTACTTGTCATCTGCTTTTTCGGTTCAGCAGAGAAAACTGAATCTCCCTCACCCAGGCTATGCTAGATGACAGGAAGGTATTTGCTACTGTATTTTCTTAGAAAAACAGAGGAAATGAGTCCTCATGCTCCTATTTCCTGCATGGGTGTTCTAACTATTAGATTTAGTACTGTCACCTGGAAAGAGACAAACAAAAGTCAGACTGAACTTCCTTCAGTTTTTTAAAAGCAGAGAAGCGAGTAGGTACCTTGTGTTAGAAGAAATGTGGACATGAAGAGCTTAGAGATACTTCCTCTTCAGGGACAGGACACTTGGCATCACTCTGTCTTTATTTGCTGGTTGTTGAAGAAAATGCAGTGTTTAGGCAGCTCAACATCTGCAGGGCAATCAAAAGTGAATTCTGTCATATTCTTACATTGCTCTCTGCTGAGAGCCTCAGCACCATATTCAAGACTCCAGATTTTATTTACATATCTTTATGTAATTCTTTATTTTATAGGCATCTTTATTATACCTGATTCTTAACCTCTCTGTCCCTTCCTGAAATAGGGCACAAAAGACAGTGCATTTGTACTATAGAGGATATATGCATCTGATGTAAAGCATTCAGATAGTTTGATAAAAATATAGTTGTGGAGGAAGATGAATGTTTCTTAGAAATAATATTCTGAGCTTGATCTTGTGGAATAGTTAGAACTAAAAATACTGATTTTGAAAAGGTATGTTGGTGTTCAGTAAGTCCAGTTTGGACTGAGAAAGATAAGAAAGTTTTTCTGGCAAATGTGATGGATACAGAAAGGTGTGGTGTTTTCTGGCTGAAATACTCCTGAAGGAACTTCATCCTGCAGTGCTGGTAGCACTGGCATTTGGTATGCTACAGCTGCAGCAGCATGCCCAGAAAATTTAAATTCCGTGTGACACTTCTTAAGGTGGCTTTAAATAGAAATTAGCAATTTGTAAAAGTGTTTTCCAGAGTTTTATCAAAGGAGTAGAAGATTCATAGGACAATAAGTCAAGTTTCAAGATGTGTGTTCCAATTAGACTTTTGGAAATATGATTGTTTTAATTCATGTGGGAATTGCAAATAAGAACTACCAGAGCAAGAGGCTCACTAAATCTGAAACCAAAGTATTGTTTTACTCTCCAAGTATTCAGCCCAGTAAATTTACTCTTATAGTAGTATCGTATTGTAACTTTTGAAAAGTAACTTCCAAGAATGAGGTTTCTTACTATTACATAAAAATATCATTTTTGCTTCATGAAGGACTATAAGGGTCTGTAGAAACAGAGGATTTTAAAGTGCTGTTTAAGTGTATTTTTCACTTTTAGCAGATAGATGGATTTGTAAAAATCAGTCCAGTCATATCCCTGATACCTAAATTATATAATTTGCTTTATAAATTTTGTATTAAAATTATTTATGTTGTTTTTAGATAGAATAAAAATAGAATAGAAATAAAAAAGAGTCTAATGAGATACTAATTTTTTAGTTTATCCAGTCTTTGCTTCTCTTTGTTACTTCTAGTGTGCTAATGCTTTTGTTCCCCTTTGTGGATTTTTTGGCAACCTTTATTTACAGTCAGTCTTTTTAGATGCAGTTCACTGAAGGCTAACAGTATTTGACATCTATCTGTAAAATAAAGGGGGAAAAGGTGAGTATTTTTGTTTTACTTTCTTTGGTTTTTTTGTAAGAAAAAATAAAGTTCCATAAGTACTTTTTTCCCCCTGTAGTTCATTATTATATCAAATGGTGTCAAGCAGATATTTATTTAGTATTTTCTAGCCTTACACAAAGAGAAGAATTAATCAAAGTACATTTTTGGCCATTGTTCCTTAGGAAACATGTTGTCAATAAATAATATTTTTTAACATGCAAACCCTTCATAGCCATATTGTGTTTCCTGGCACACAGTGATATTGATGGAACTGGCAAGGTATTTTGGAGGACACTGAAAGCTTTTAGTATGACCTCAATGGGAAGATTTTGCTCTCTTTTCCTTTGCTGCAGACACACAAACAGGGAAATTATTCAACTTCTGGATCATGTTAGACACTCCTGGGCAGAGTGTTTGTTTAAAGCCCCCCCTGATTTGTTGATTTTTTTGCATAAGGCACCATAATGAGCAGATAGCAGAGGTGCCTCCTGCAGACCCCTGCAGCAGGCATTGATGCTGTGCCCTGGGAGCCCTCCCTGGTCTCCTGCTGGTCCATTCCCCCCTGTCTGGGTGACTACTGGGGACCATCCATGGAGCTGAGCATGAACCAGGCACTGCTCTGCCACCCAGTTATGCACCTACAACAAAAGGACTTACCAGTTCCATGACTCCTGCCCCAAGGGGAAAATTATTCTCATTTGTCACAGTTAAACACCAAACACAGGTGCACATTCAGTTCCCTGCTTAAGTCCATGAATATGGTTTTGCAGTAACAGAGGATGGATACATGAGAAGAGATTGTTTTCCCATTATTCCAAAGTGAAGTTATGAAGGTTCTTCAGATTCAAAGGTTTTGTGGGCTCATCATGATTTGCTTGTACTTTAAAAAGATGCACATTGGTAGTTGATGTGCTAGTCAAGTACTTGCAGTTCTTAACTTCTCCCATCTGTGATCAAGATGACCTTGGTTCTTACCCTTTCCAAGTAAAATGTATGGCTCTTTTCCTGAGATTTCTCTCAGTAAAATGTGTGACTGTGAAGTAGTTCAGCATTTTTGCTGAATGGTAATCTACTTGGAAACAGCAGAGAGCTGGGGGAAATTGAGTCCTCAAGTGTTATCCTCACGTGCAAGGAGTGAGAATCCAAGGCTGAATTTCTGCTTTCAGTGTCTTGACTTTAAAATTGCAGGCACTCTCAAATGAACTGCTGCTTGTTTTATAAGTGAGAGTAATTATTGCACTTAAAAGTAAATTTGTGATTTGTCACTCTTTACTTAAGTGCTAACATTTTTAATTACATTAATTTAATTATATTAAATTATATGCAAATTGATTACATTACAGTATTTAATGTAACTTTCTGACTTAGGGTGTTCTCAAGTAATTGCAAAGACAACTAATTAATTTTCATTAATTTTTTATGGTTTTGAAGCCATTTTCCATTCAGGATTTAAATGGAAAGGGAGTATAAATTTACATGGGAAAAAAAAAAACCAACTTAAAATACTGCAGAAAGTAGAAAAATCTCAAATCTTACTTGCTCCCAAGATCTGTGAAGACCTATCTAGAGAAAGATATAACAAACCACCAAAACAATTTAGAGATGGGAATAAAATTATCTTATTTATTGCTTTAGGTAGTTAGTGAAAGTTATTGAAAAGTCTTCAAAGTAAATTAATAAGATAATAATATTTTTAAAATATATCTCTTAATATTAAAACATTTCTTATAAGAACAAGCATCTAAATGATAGGTATAGCCCCTAATGGCCAGATCCAGAAGAATATAATCCTGTATCTGAATTCACCTTATTTTATTGCAGAGTTTAAGAGAAGTTGCAATTTGCTTTATGTGCTGGGGTTTGTGAAAATGAGCTAATTCTGTTAAGGATATTGTCTCCATAACAACTGCTTAATAACTGAGTTAATGCTAAATGCTGTAATTATATTTTTGTATCTTCCAATGTAACTGATGCATCCATGTTAGTAACTACACTTTCTCTACAGGTCAGGGAATTAAGAGATGCATCAAACTGTACCAAAGGGAGAAAGTGTGACAATCTTTTTTTGGTAAATCTGGCTTTGTAATATTTGTTAGAATGCTTACCTAGAATGTTCTAAATTGTTTATGCTCAAAGGTCAAAATTTTTCAAAAGGAATTTTCTCTAATGTTAACTTTTAAAAGAGAGACTCAAAGACATGTAGGTTCTTTGTGTTGTTTTCTTTATTTTTTTTTTTTTAATGCTATCTTGGGTATTTGGGGACTGCCAAGGTATTGCAAGTGGAAAGGCTCTCTTCAGATGAACTGCAGCGATCCCTTCCAGAGTCCTAACACAGACCAGTGGTTTAAATCACGGGAAATAAATTAGGGAAATAAAGCTAATAAATTTTTATTAGCTGTAATAAAGCTGCCAATGCAGTTTAGGCAGAGTGTGGTGCCAGCAGCAGCACTTCCTTTAGCTGGGTTGCCAGAGCCTGCCTTGGCTGACCCTCCTGGCTGGGCTCTGAGTGCAGCTCAGAGAGCTCCTTCCAAAGTGTCCCTGGTGCTGTCCCTGCACTGACATCTGCCAGCACTGCCAATCCACACCTCTCTGCATGGCCTGGGCAAGAAACACCTTCAGGAGATGATTTCCAGTTTAATCTAAAAGTTTATCTAGAGTTACATGAAGTGCAGCAGACTGGAAGCTTAACTAGTTAATTTATGGCTCCTAGACAGTTTTTTGTTCAAGATGTACAAACATTGTACAATTGTTAAGATCTAATTTATCTTCAGCACTAACTGCAGTTTTTTAAAGCATAATAACAAACATGCTCTGAACACAACTAGAAATCTTTGTCTTAAGATAAGCTCCTCGTGATTAATTTTTAATAGTTTGCCATAAAAAAAAGGAACTGCTCAAAGATGTTTCTGAAAAAGAGTGCATTTCACTTTCTTTTTCCTATTTCTCAATCACTGCAGCTGTATAGCTTCATCTCTGAGTTAGGTTGCCTCCTCAGCTGCATCCTTTAAAAAGTACTAGATTCTTCCACGAGAAAAATAAGAAAAATGATCAATGAAATGATGTTGATGTGTTGTGGCAGCGTTTCTAAGTTGATATCTTTTGGGGTTTTGGCTGTAATGTTTTGGCATACACAGTTCTGTTGAAAATCTGGTGCCTGATTAAAAAAACAACAACAGAAAACAGTTGAACCCAGGTTTTGAAACAACAAATGTTGTCACATCTTCACAGAAACAACTGGGAATATTTAAAACTCTATTTAATACATTTTAACTGAGCTATTTGAAAATATGCATGAATGTAACTGTGCCTGCTGTTTCCTGCATACTTCTGTTCCAACTCTGATTGAATGCTCTTTTTTATTATTCCTAGTGGGAGAAAAAGGGTGCTGGAACCTGTGAAAATGTGCAAAAGCTGCTCATTGAGAAACAGACCTTTGGCTGCCCTTGGCAACAGCACAGGATTATGGATTAGGAATGGCAGGAACTGTCAGCTGTAAGATACATGTTGGTTTGGTGAGTACAGGTGCATACAAAATGGCCAAGAAATAGCTACACAGTGCTTAGGTGGGGGCAGGACTATACTGAATATTTCTTTCATACAAGAGGTAGAGCAATTGAATTAGTTTGTGAAAGCTTGTCTCAGCTCTGAAATATACACCATGAGAAATGTAGTCAAAAGATTTATCAATTACTTTGAAATTATTGTTTTTTTTAAATTGCATTTCATTTAGTTAATGTCCTTCAGAATCTTTATCTATTTATAAAAAAAGTCAATATTTTTTAGTTCTTTTATACCAGTTTTATAGAGAGAAGATAACCATGAGCCCACTCTGTTCCACCCAAGTTATATTTACAGGGGAGAAGTAGCAAGTGTCCCTGCTGAGCCATGATTTACAAGGTAAATAGCAAATGCCAAAGATTAAGTGGTGGTTTTCCCTTGTTTGGTGCTTAAGGGAAGAAATAGGGTTACTTCTCTGTTCAGCTTGGGCTAAGTAATGCCACTCTTAGAGTGTATCATTCTGTGCAAGTGCTTCAGCTCCTCAGGATGGGCATCTTGGGAACTGAACGTGTCAGGAACTAGTGTTTTAAGCATGATGCCCTTTCTAGTTGAGGGAAATAACTTTTTCCTGTCCTTTTCTTACTTCAGACTGCAGATTTTAAAATTGCTCAACAAAGAAAAACAACTTGAGAGGTGAGGGAATGTTCCTGCTGAAAATCTTTCCAGCCTGGCTGTGATCAGCCTCGCTGACCATATAAAACCATATAACTTCATGTTATATGTTGATTGCTGCAATATCTAAAGTGTATTTTAACATGAAGACAATGATATTGAATTTTATCTGTGGGTGAATTATGCAGATAGCAAAAATAGCAGACTTACTGAAGTAAAATTCCTTAAACACAGTGAATTGTCAAGTTTGCTCTGTAAAGAAACCTGCTGACATGGAACTCAGAAAACCAGAACAATTCTGGGCACATTCCATGTGCACAAAAAGCCCCAATATACTGAGCCAAGCTGCATGTTTTTGTTGCTGTCCTTTGGGTAACAGCAAGCACTGCTTCAAAGGCTTGGAGCAATATACCTACAGGATTATTATAACTTGAGGAACACTTCACTTTCATATGCTGAGGGAATAAGAATCTACTGTGAATTTTCAGCAGCAGCAAGAGACAGAAATTGAGGACTGAGAGCTTTAAATTAGGGGGCTGGAGTCCCAGATGAGAAAAGGAAAGCAGGCACAAGGCGTGGTTAGGGCTGTGGCATGGCTGGAATCACAAAACCAGGATAGATGAATTACATCACTGGAATTACAAACCATGTAACTCAGCCTTCTGCTGGACAACTTCAGGGCACTTAAGAAAGTCAGGAAAGATGAGGAAGTGGGTTGTGCTGTAAGACATGGAGGGAGCAGGTGATAATCTTGCTGAGAGCTTCTAGGAAGAGTCATGGAATGGTGTGGGCTGGAAGGGACCTTAAAGTCCCCACCATGGGCTGGGGTGCCACTCACCTAGAGCAGCATGCTGAGCATCCAAGCTGGCCCTCAACACTTCTGGGGCTGGGGCACCCACAGCTCCTCTGGGAAACCTGCTCTACCCTGTTTAAGTCCTGGAACACTGCAGTGAGGTCTCCCCAGAGCCTTCCCCTGCCCAGGCTGAACCACCCCAGTTCTTCCAGCCCTGTGATTGTCTCTGTGCCTCCTCCAGACCTGCTCCTGCAGGTCCAGGTCCTTGTGCTGAGCCCTGCAGCCCTGGAGCAGCAGTGCTCTCACTGGGGCAGAGCAGAGGGCAGGATCCATCCCCTGCCCTGCTGGCTGCTCCTGCTGGGATGCAGCCCAGGGTGCACACACTGTTGGCTCGTGCCCAGATCTTCACCCACAAGGGTGGCAGTTGTAAAATATTCCTTCAAATTAAAGTCAGTTGGGCATTTTTCAGGCAATGGTGTCATACTGGATTGCTTCTGAACACGTGGAGCATGTTGCCTTACTTTTTGAGACTTTTTGACTCTTGTGACTTGCATGTGTTTGTTAACACCTAGCAGGAACTGAATCTCCAGGTGCTGTACCATCTATTTAGGAAAAAGTGCCCTGTACCTGACTTTCAATTTTGTAAGTGAAAAGTAATATGTATTATATTATCTATTATCCATTATATATAGTATTTGGGGATTATTTAGAAAAGCAAACATGTTTGTACATACCAATGAATATCTCTCCTCTCTAGTAAGGAGGCTTTTTTTTTCTTTTTTTAAATTTGAAAATTACACTGGGATGTTAAAGATTTTCAGTTCCCTTTCCTCACTGCAAAAAAAAAGGAGCCTAAATTTTTGCAGGAAACTATAATCGTGAGGGCTTTGGTAAAATTAGTTTAGACCTAACGTTTCACAAACTATATTACTGTCTTGGTTAACAAATACAATTTCTTGTTCAAACTCCATAATACAATCATTAATATATACTAGTTCCTAAATCTACATATTATCTATTAGGGATAGGCAGTGGAGTTGTTTAAAAAAGTAGTATTTTGTTTATGCATTTTGGTTAGAAATTGCTGGTGTAGGTTTTTATTTTGTATCTTCTGTACTTCAGTATTTTTTCCCCTGAACCCTTTAATTTTATATCTATTAAAAGAGCACATGCAGCCTCTCAACAAAAATTAGAACTACTATTGTATTTTATTGTACCTCCTATCCATACAGTAATAGATGATCTTACTCTCATCTGGATGGACAAGACAGGCAAGTCTGGTATTTAGGTAATGCTTTTATCCCCATTTAAATTAGAGACAGAGTTGCTCTTTTCTCTATTTTTATATATAGAAGTCTTTTATTGAGGCTCAAGAAATGTTGCATAATTGGTAAGGAAACAGTTTAACGGGACAGTGCCAAAATTTGGACCTGAATCCATTGGTTTAGGATTACAGTGCAGGGTTGTGGACAACCTCAGCTCTGAATCCTAACTGGCTCCATTTTTGGCCAGAAATTCAAATTCCAAGTTTATCCTTCCTCTGCACTTGAGTCTGTGGTGCTGCTTTGCTCTGGAAGGAGATCAGGTGCCAGTGTGCTCTGTCAGAGCAGCTCCTCCTGCCCCAGGGTGTTTCTCTCAGTGTACATTTAATTCTACAGGTCTGAAAGTGGGGGACCACAGAGATTTAGTGAATGAGTGGGTTTCTTTCTTCAGTCATTTCTGAGAGGAGCTGGAAAGGCTGAAATAGAATGTTTCCCTGGGTATTTAATATATAAATATTACATAAATATATGTAATATGTTATGTATGCAGTATGCATATGTAGTATGTAGATGTGTGGTGATTCCATCAACTAATGGGGACTGAGCTATGTGATACAGGGATGGATTATTGATGTTCATTTTGTGCTTTTCCATGACAAAGCTCATGCAAGGCTAAAGGCTTAAGGCTGCATTCTTGAGCTACTAATGGGCCTCAATGCAAATTGAGTCAGCTCTGATGGAACCAGTAACCAGTTTCAGAAATACTGACACCAAAAAACAGCTTATTGTGATCACATTGCTATCAAGCACTTTTCTACACCCAGACTTTTAGAAATATGTGAAAGGCAGTATGGTACACTAGTGAAAAAAAAATCATTTAAACCATGAATTTCTGTAGCATTTAGCCATTGCTGCTATTTGTAAGACTTAATCTCTCATTGATAAATATACTTTACTCAATCCTTTGTCTGAATTACTGCTTTACACTCTGAGGGGGATCATATACTAGGCTCACCTTGAATTTTTTGACCATGTCTATTTTGCTAATACTAATTAAAATTTAGTCCAAATTAAACCAGAGTGAAAGTCTCAAGGTATATTTTATACATAAGAGATAAACCAAGAACCAGTCCACATGATAAAGGTATGTTTCACAATGTGTTTAGTGAAATGTGATTTTGGCCTTGACCTCCTGGATTCATTTGTAAATTAAAATGTTTAGAACTCCAGAGGCCCCAGAATACAGCTGGGCAAACAAGTTTGTTGTTTCTGACAATTTTTAAGAGATCTTTCTAATTGTGTCTACAGTCCAATGACAACTGCAGGTTATTAATTGTACAAAATGTGTTCTGTTCCTGCAGTTGTTTTTATTCATTACCACCAAGAATGGGAAAGGTAATTTTCTTTTTATAAACATAATGTATGGATCTTATTAAAGACAAATACAATCTAGTGTACACTGAACTTATAAATGTATTTTTACAAAACTGTTTAAGGTCTATCTAAATTTTAAAAACTGATGAGTAGAATGAAGCAATGTCTCAATGTGAACACCTAAATGTTTTTTTTCTGAAAGTGTAGCCTTTATTTCTACTTTGCTAGATTTATACTACACCAGAGCACTGGAACTGTTAAAGCCAGACTTGATTGGTTTCCAGCATTTTCCACCTAGAAGTATGATGACATGTTTTATTTTCTTTAATTATGGCACAATTATTTGCTACTCACACTCTTTGTATTATAAAGCTGCTTTGCCTTTTCTTTACTAGTCTGTCTTTTGCTTCCCAAAGTGTGCCTTCCAAAGTCTGAAACACCTAGAATTTATCCACGCTATTATTTTTGCAAATCTGCAAAGTGAAATATGGCATGGAAATACCATTGGCAATACAGACATTTAGCTAAACACTTTTAACCAATACAAGCTTATGATAAAGTGTCAGGTGCTCTGCATCATTAAATAACACAAATTGAACAGATCAATTCAGTAAGCCATTAACAGCATTATGCAGAGATATCTTTAGACACTGCAGCTATGCTTCATCAAAAGGTGTCTACCACCTTCTTCCTCTTGCTGTTTGAATCCCCTCACTGAATTCATGGAATATTGTGGTGATTCCATCAACTTTCAAACCTGAAACTAGCAGAGAGGTTTTATTGTAAACACAAATGCAGCTCTAGGAATTTGGCTTATCAGGCAGGAGCACTTGGAGTTTCACCTTTCAAAGTCCTTTTGTCCTTCTTAAAATTTATTCCCATTACAGGCAAAAGTTCAGTGGACCAATTAATAATTCATAAAATACTTGGCACAATAAAAGGATTTACTTCCATGACAGGTTGTTTTAAATAATATCAGAAATCCTGGTACTGCTTTTTGACACAGTGCAAAAGCTACAATATCAGATCATTTTTACATTTCCTTGGAGGGACTGTGAAAGGGTACACTGCACCAAAAAGGCTTTTAATGAGATGTGTCCCTGGAGGGGACAAGTAGATAAGCAATATGAGTTGATTTTTTTGTCACAGAATGCAGTGATTTGAGTACAACATTAAGAAAAATACCCATTTGAATCAAAGGACAAGATGGTTGAACACCATTTTGGGTTAAATGGGGTATATATGCCCAAGGTTGCATTTTGTCACTAGTGTATGAAGTGCAAAGAGAGGAAAATGAAAGGATGTGATCTAATAGCCAAGGTGTAAGCTTCCTGTTTATTCATGATTTGTGGTGGTTCTCCAAGAACATTAGTAACAGCCTTTCAAAAGTGCTGATTACAGAGAGAGGTGCTGTGCATATTAACAGCAGGTCTTTGCCAGACAGAATCTACAACCAGACTGACAAAAGCAAAAAAAAAAGCAGCAAGTCAAGGGAAAAACCAAGGCAGCTGCATTTGGGTAGAATGATGAAGATGCACTTGAACTAAACCAAGTTAGGTAGGTGACATCACAGTGGAAGAAGAGAGCTGTTTAAAATGCTCCTCACTTAACAGATTACTTCAATAATCTTGAAAAAGGGAAAAGTGGGAAGATAGTAGGTTATACTTTGCACGAATCTGAAGAGTAAAAGATACCTGAATTTTCTCTCCTTGTTTTGGGGAGCATGTACAAGATTTGTTCTCTCGTTGCTTTATTCCAGAATCTAGACACTCACCAACCTAGCTTGCTTCAATAAAAAGTAAAACTACTTTTCTTATTTGGAAATTAATGCAGAAATTTTTATAGCTCTGATTCAAACCTTTTTTTTCCTAATTAAAAGGTAACCAGTAAAGTGCTTTTTTAAAGGCTTATAAATTTTTCACTTTTTTTCTTCACATTTTTTTAAAGAAAGAACATTGTATTACAGTGTCTGATCTGATTTGGCATGAAATAAGATCTAGGCTTTCCTAAGAAAAACATTTTACCGTTACTCACAACAAAAAATACTAAGAAGTGTTGAAATTAAACTACGTTTGAAAACTGTGGCTCTAAATTGCAGTGCAGGAAATATTTAAATTGGGCATTTACTTATCCATACTTTTGGTTTATAAATTGTGTCTGCTGCAAGAAGATTTTGGATACTAATCAGTATGAACAGAGTTATGCATAAAGAAATATAAAATTATTATGGGGCAAGATTAAACATATTTGCAATGATGTTTAAAATGCTCGAAAGAATATAATTTCATTTAATTAGGAGGATGGCTTGTTTTGTTACAGTATTAGCTTAGGTCTCACTTCTAAACAGAGAAAGTTGTGATCCAGTATTCCAGAGTTGTTAAATCCAGATGGTTTTGGTGGTGTCAGCTGTGCATTGCCTTCACTTCTCTGGATGCTGGAACTGGTCCAGGGTAACTCACCTGATGTTCCCAGCCCTGGAACGGGAGCAGCAGGAGCTGAGGTTTCCCTCTGTAAGGGAGAAGCAGTGTCCTGCTGTGGGTGGGCCAGAGGAGCAGCAGGAGTGTGTCCTCATGGAGGGATGCTGCCTGTGGGGTCCTGTCAACACTCTCATCTGAGAGTCCACAGAAAATAGAGTGTGAGGATGCAATATTTACAGTGCACACAGCTCTCATTAGGGTCTGTGTCTGCCAGTAGCCATCACATTCCTTCAAGGATATTTCAAGAACCCTTTGTCTTTTCTCATCCTATGATTGAACCTAAAGTTCCCATAAAGACATAGGAAAGGTGATCTGTACCATGGGAGTATTATCTCTAAATTCTTTCAGCCAGATCTTGCATCAGCCCCATGTGTGCAGAAAGGACAAGTGTGGTGTACTTGCTATTTAGAGAAGAAAGGAAAAATAGATCAAAATATATTCATGCACCTCTCCTGTGCAGTGGCAAAAGGATAAATAGGATGCTACAGACATTTCTCATTCTTATGCTTTTCAATTTTATTCATCTTTGCTTTTAACCTCTAAGCAAATTTTATTTACATACCTGGGAGAGCACAGTGGCAGTGGCTTTTCATGGGGGTAGAAGTGTTTCTGTTTATTTCTGCAGATGGAATTGCAGCCAAAAGCCTTTCCTTCAGCACAGTTCTGCTTGTTACTGTTGCACATCTTGACATTGCTGGATTAAATAATTATTAACTGAGGGAAAGCAGACAGGGCAGTAGTTTAAATTTTTGAATTATAAGTTCCAGGTCACATTCATTATTCTGAAAAGCATTCAACAGCTTAATAAGACAAGGGTTTCACCCTAAGTGCTATTTTTATTTGTTTGTGTTATTTGAGACTGTTGTAACTGGCTGCTTAATGGTCTGTGTCATGTAGGTGTATTATTATCTCTCATTGGCACATTTTACTCAGTTATCATTAATGGCACAGAATGTCTTTCCCATCATTTTCTCTTGGAATCCCAGATAGAGAGCAAGATCAGTGACAGTTTTATCAGTGGGTTACATTAAGCTGCTCTTTGCCACTCATGAATCAATGTATTTTCATCTCAGACTGGTCCCTGCTCTACATATGTCAGAGCCACTCCACTTTCTCATTTGCCAAATGAATAGCAGAGCTCTCATTAAATTAATGCTATGATTTTTTGCACTGGATTACTGGCAATATGTTCAGTTTGCGCTTTTGATTTTCCTGAAAAATGACTCTCAAGTACCAAAGAATAAATAACCACAGTTATATAAGAACTAAAGAAAATAAAATGGTATTTGAGTTATAAAATCAGTCATGGTTCTTGACTGAAAATTCAGAAGTAATTGGGGAGATTAAAGGCAGTGAAGCACATTAGTTCAGCTTGCAGACCTACAGTGTGGTCACTTGTCTTTTTATTTGTGCTAAGTAATACAGCAGGTAGAAGAGAATAAAGAACAGCTTCTTAGTCACTCCTTTCTGGGTAAGTCTGCACCTGACAGCTTTATAGTCAGGAAATCTTATATATCCATGAGCTTTAAAGGAATGAAATTTTCATCTTCTGACTAGAGAAATCCAAAGCACCCAGGTATTTAACCCCTAGAGAAACAACAGTGCTGCTATAATCAGGAGAAAATGATGTGTGCTCTTCTTTTATCTTAGATATGGAGGAGGGTAAGCAGGAGGAGAAGCAACCAGTTTGCAATACTCTAGTCATGGAAATTGGCTGGAAAACCAGGAAATCCAACCACATAACCATTCCTTCAGCCTGGCTTGAAAGCAGTTCTGTGTCAATGTTTGTTGACTGTTGGCCAAATGTGAGCATTATTACCAAGGGAATGAGCTAAAGGCTCTTGAAAAATCAGTGTAAAATAAAGTAAGAAGAATATTAAACTCTTAAAGAAGAGACAGGGGGGAAGACTGAGGATGTTCACGTGGGCTTTGGCAGTCAATTTGCATTACCAGTAGCAGAGAAGCAGTTAGAAGATAAGTAAAGGAAGGTGAGCTTGTAAAAAGCATGTGGTATGACATGAAGGTGAGACAGTTAGAAGGATAAGTGTGAGAGATGGCTCTGAAAATAGCAAAGAATTCTGAGATCAGGTGATTTCCTGAGTCACAAATTAATGGCTAATTTAACTTAGATTAAAAGGAGAATAGGAGCTGTAAAAATGCAGAACCAGGTTTCTGGAGTTATTGTGGGTTTGGGGTTTATTTAAATCAGGCCCAATACCATGTTTCATTGGTCATGATGCCATATCTGAAGACTCATGACCTGAGCATCCCTTCAGGTTTGAACTGTCATGTTGTCTCATTCTGACCCCACAGCAAAACAGTTCTGTGTGTACAGGGATGCTGTGGCTGGCACTGCTAAACTGGGAAGCACTAATGGTGAAAAACTTCAAAACCACAAAAACCCAGATTAATAGTACAAACATGTTCACTGCACAGGATATTTCTTGTCTGGGGATGCTGCTGCCTTTCAGTATTTCATAGAATCATATCATGGTTTGGACTGGAGGGGGCTGGAAGAGACTTGGAAGATCATACAAATCAACATTGGATGGTTTTAAGAATTATTGTCTGGAATTGATAAAAGAACCAGGAAACAGGAGTATGTGATCTCTCTGGGAAAATTCAGCATTTGGTATGGTTTACTCAGAAGTATTTGGGACTAGCTAGTAAGGTAGATACTCTGCTATTCTGATCAAGATTGGAATTTCTTTACCTTGTACACATTGTAGTTCACCAAAGAACCATTTCAATAATAAAATGAAGCTGAAGGCAAAAGGAGCAAATTCTAAACAAAATTTGGAAAGCAGCGATTAGTTTTGGACAATTCAAAAGAAATAAGAATTTTAGATATATGCTCACTTTCAGAAAATGAACCACCATACATCAAATGCCTTCCTTTAATTTTAAGGGCTACTAATCTTTTTATGCCAGAGTCTCCTAAGGGCAGGAGATGAGGCCATTTTCTTACCATTCTCTGTAGCAACCAGGAAAAACATCTGCCTCCTCTTCAAGGTGCTTTACTCTGCAGGGGATGAGACCCAAGTTCCTTAGTGTCATTGTCAGCTTCCAGCTTTTTGCCCTGCCCATTTTTAGGGACTTACAACGTCCTCCCACCTCTTCAGTGTCCTTATGTTTTTTGAATTGAGCAGGATAATTCACTGAGAGAGAGTTCTAAGAGAACCCAGAGTGTAAAAACTGGTTTGGCATCTGGGCATGTGGTTACTGAAGGAACATTTCACGTTGTGTGCTGACCACATTATGGGAGCAATATCTCATAGCAGGCTTGGATGTGTTACTAGGTCACTGTCAGAGGAATTGTTTGGATTAACCTCCCAGACTTTGGTTATCAGAGAAACCTTCAATCAGACAAAGATGGGAGGCTTTTTTAGTCTTTGCAAATAGTCAGCTGTCCGTTCGCTGAGGTTTTTTTCCTGTGTCTGTCAAACCAAATAAACCAAATTCCTTGCAATGTAATATCTGACATTTGAAACGAGTTAAAGGTGTGGTAAAGATCAGTGTAGGCCACTGATATAATAGCATGTTGAAATGAAATTAATAAACATGGGTTTTCTGATGTGTATTTTATACTTAAACTTTTCACACTTATCTGTGCTGTCATGATAGCTTTTATCAGCACCTTTTTCATTTTCTTTTCCAATAGTGCTAGAAAATTGTAAAATGCGTAGGTAGAAATAAAGGAAAATAATTGGAAATTAGAATTTTTTAAACTGTAAGGTAAGATGCCAATTAGGTCACCTCTTCCAGAGAACAGGTTGCCCAGACAGAATGTGGAAACTCCAACCCTGCAGTTCTAAAAATCTTGCCTGAGCAAGGCCTTGAGTAACCTGATCACACTTTGAAGCTGGTCTTTGCAGGCCTTCAGATGTGCCTTCAACTCAAACTTTTCCATTCATTTGAAGCATCGAATCTGGATTAAACCTTTTGGGCAATGTTTCCTCTCTGAGTTTCTCGTTTGTTGCGTGTCGCTGTTACTCAATGACGGGCTGTGAAACGGCGACGGTGACACACAGCGACCTGCTCCCTTCCAGGACATGAAAAGGACAATTTTATTGTGACACTACACCCATTCCCTTCTGAACACTGCATCACAGGACCGAGAATAAAATCCAGCTCCTCGGGCCAAGGAAGACAACACCCCCTGTGCACAAGCCTTGACCAAAACACCACGTTTGTCACATCCCTCCCGTCACACGAGCAGATGTTACACATTGTTATTATTAATTCCTTTAGCTTTCTGTTTTCCTTTGAGCAGCCAGAGAAAACTCACACTGCTCTTTTCCTGGCTGGCCAGGACACCACAGCTGAGCTCTTTGCAGAAGCATCTGAGGAATGAGCTTGTGTTTAAACTGTTGTTAAACAGATA
>VZTT01062006.1:45459-60760 GCA_013400855.1 Buphagus erythrorhynchus
ATTAGAATATAAAAAAAAGATGTCTTTATACTATTTATGATATCTGGAGGACTAACATGTGCATTTAAATTAAGAGCTCAGCGTTATCCAAGGTGAAATAATTGCAATACAAATATTATAACTGAATGTAATTTATTTTAATGCCAAAAAATATAACACTAGATGGTGAAATCATTGCAAGGTATAGTTATATGATTTATGTAACCTATGACTGAATGAAGTCTTAGTGAAATTTGTGACTTATTACTAAAACATTGTAGATAGAGTTAGATTTCAGAAGTTTGGTTTGTTAAGATAACTCAGGTTAATAGCTCAGCCCGGGTATGTTGATGAATGTCCAGAGGACATTTTACTTACTGTGGCCAATCGGGTCAGCCCCTATAAATAAACCATGAACAGAGATGTGGGAGTTGCAGAACAGTTTTAAGAGCAGCTTAGGTGAGCTTTCCAGGTCTCTTATTGTTCCACTTATGTTTTTAATGTGCACCTCCACCTTCAAGCACAGAGTTAGTTTCTGCAGCCCTGAGGCTGGAGAAATCTCATGAGATGTCCAAAGAGTGAGAGGAATTTTGATGCCTTTACCAGCACTGAACAAAAGGACTCCATATTTAGTTGGACAGTAAAATGGCTCCTTTCTGTAGCTGATGAGCTTACTATTTCTGGATGTCTAAATATTTTTTTGTTTTCTTGTAGGAAGAGGAGTCTGTCTATCTTATTTTGTAACCTATAGAAATTCACAGAAGGATGTTTTCTGGTAATATCCCCTTTGAATTATTTGCTTAACTATGAGGATTCAAGTAAAGAAAAAGCAATTTTTTTACAGTGGACAGGTCATAACTTATAAATGGCCAGTCTGTCTGTTCTTTCAAGAAAAAGCCAGGGCTGCTGTGCAAACATGGTGAGAAGCAGTCCTCCTCCTGGAGACTGAAATGCCTGCTTAACAAATCTAACAAAGCCTGTCCACTGCTGCCCTGCTTTTCTCCTCTTATTCTCTTATATATGCATGACATGTTTAGAAACATCTTATTTTCCAAATGGAGTACATCCCAAAAGCATTTTCGTGTTTGTCATTTAATTTTTCCCTTTAATCAGTTTCTGAGATAACTAGTGCTGTTGTCCTTACAATCTGGACTGTTTTCTCTTATCATCCCATCACAAGATGATATTTCTAATAAAACCCAGTATGTTTACAATTTAAATTAGTAACTTTCAAAGACATTCCTTATTGAGCTTTAATGCATAGAAAGGGTGTTTTAGAATTTTAAAAAATGCATTAATCCAGGGGTTCATTATGTTCATTAAGGGGTGATTTTGTTTGGGATTTTTTACTATATCAACCTTTTCTATTCACTTTTTTCAGGACACATTCTTAATTTATTTTAATTTTTTTAGCTGATCTGTAATATTGCAACATTGAGATTGAAGATTTTGCTGTTACACATGAATTATGACAACTTGCTTGAACATTAGTCACATGAAATTTAGTGCTTATTTTTGAGATTTAAGATGAATTGCAGCATTTACTCTGTTAGAGTTATGTGAAAACACTACAGTGTTTTGAATGAGTATTATACAATGTTGACTAGCTTTGCATTGTTTCTAGTTGAGATTCATCTTTATGGATTTTAAATTAAAATGTGTAACCTTATTGAGGCAAACATTATAGTTTTATCATAGGTCAATACAATAAAATGAAGAATGTAATGGTAGCATGGAAGAAAAAATATTTACAGCATAATAGATACAAAGCTCTTTTTTCTTCTTTTTAAAGATCAATTCACATTCTTGACTAATATTTAATCAGTCATACTGACACAGTGATTTACTTGGCATTACCTCTGATGCATTCCACTGAGACTTGGATTCTCAAATTATTTGTCTTTGAACTCACCATGACCTATATTCAGTCTTCTGTGGCTGATGAAAATTGCTCCTTTACCTTTCACTGCTGATGACTAAACCACCAAGACAAGAAATATGCTTTGACATTCCTAATAGCCACATTAAGTTAGTCTTAAAGTATTAATACATGAGAACTTTTTCACCTTGTGTATGTCTTGCTGTAGTGAGGAGGAGCAGTCCAGGTCCCACAGGATTTGTGGGTGCTGGAAGCCCAGCCTGCCATGAGCATTTCAGCACTGGGAGCAGGGATGTGAGATGATAGAGCAGGGATAGAGATGATAGAGCAGGGATAGAGATGATAGAGCAGGGATAGAGATGATAGAGCAGGGATAGAGATGATAGAGCAGGGATAGAGATGATAGAGCAGGGATAGAGATGATAGAGCAGGGATAGAGATGATAGAGCAGGGATAGAGATGATAGAGCAGGGATAGAGATGATAGAGCAGGGATAGAGATGATAGAGCAGGGATAGAGATGATAGAGCAGGGATAGAGATGATAGAGCAGGGATAGAGATGATAGAGCAGGGATAGAGATGATAGAGCAGGGATAGAGATGATAGAGCAGGGATAGAGATGATAGAGCAGGGATAGAGATGATAGAGCAGGGATAGAGATGATAGAGCAGGGATAGAGATGATAGAGCAGGGATAGAGATGATAGAGCAGGGATAGAGATGCTGGAGTCTGCTGAAGTGATCTCCATCTAACAGCAGTCTCTGTGGGAAGCTGTCAGAAACAAAGAGAGCAAACCAAGTGTGTCACAACAGCAGTATGATAGACACAATCCAATTACTGTAATATTATGCAAGATAAATTGAACTGTTAACACTAATTTGGATTCTTGAACTTTCTAGTTTGTTATTTCCCCTTTGTCATCTTGGGTTTTTTTCTATTTAGCTAATGGACATTCTTTCTATTACACAGGAGGACTTTTTTCCTCTCTACTTGCTTTTGCTGCCAACTGCTGCATCTCATATCTGGGAAAGAACAGGTGTGTGAAAATACTGGATTTGGCAAATATTCATTTCAATCAAACGCATTTGTATAATTTTTAATTAATTACCATATTTCCTGGGATCTCAAGCAGACATTATCCACAGATTAAAAAATAAACAAACCTAAACAAATGGGAATTAAGACACTATTTATATCCTGGTGATGCTTTCCTCAGATGCTGCTATTGCCATGATCAATGTCATAGTGGCAGTGATGGAGGTAATGTCAGAGGAGCTTTTTGATGTGTTTTGTGTCTTATGCACAGAAGGTGTAACTGCCTGTAGTGAGAGATAAAAGGCATCATAAGGCATTACAAAAGGAATTATGGACACTCTGTTTTCCTTCTTATTATTCACAGTGTAAAACATCACTCCTGTAGAAATTCTAGTTCTTGAAAGAGATCTCCTCTCTCTAAATCTTGGCTCTGCCACTGTGAGTGTCTCCCAAGCCCAGTCAGGCTGTGTGGGTTTGTTCTGCTCCTACATATGCCAGTCTTTATGTTCCCCACCCCAAGTGCACTGTGGAATCCTGTGTCCTGCTGACACAGGGTCACCCACTCTGAGCCCTTGCTCACCTGACAAGGGACAGTTAAAAAACTCCATTTAGTGAGATAATCAGTTCTGGAAGAAGACACTAAATTATTTCTTCCCTATGAAAAGAAAAAGTAGGGAGCTGTCTTTCTGCCTCCAAGACCAATAGGCAGAGGGGAAGATTTGTGCAAAGAAGTGAGCAGGAGAGGAGTAATAGAGAATCCAGTAAAGATAAATCAGTGTGTTGTGATAGAGCTCTCAAGACATTTAAACTGTGTGAAGGCTCTGTGTGGGGTGCCCACATGGAGAGGGAGGTGGGAAAGGTGACTGCATGGCAGGTAAATGCACTGCCTGCTCACTTGTGAGAAAGCCCGTGGTGCAATCACCTTCTCTAATCTGTCCTTGTTTGTTTTATTTAAAATCACTGTACTGTTGATGGCTGCAGCACAGCTAGGCTGCCTTTCCCTGTAGAATGCCCTAGCCTAAGTTGCCTGTTGTCCTTTGAACCTATCTTTTTACTCTTTTTTGGGCATTTCACTTTTCCAAGCCTTCCATTTCTCCAAGGCCTTCACTCAGAAACTAGACCTGGCTTTCTGAGTAATTTTTAAAGGAACAGTTTACACAGCCCAATGTCTCTCAGCAGCAGTTAAACAAAGATTGTACATATTATTGCATATAATTTACTTTCTTTGACTACAACAAAGCTGAAAAGATAGAGTATATACATTAAAGACCAAGCACCTTTCCTTAAAATCTTGTTTTCTGGCTGGCATTGCAGTCAAAATTCAGAAACTCTCAGCAGATAGAGGTTACTGAAAAATTTCTCAGATAGTTAGACTCTGTCTTATTGCTAATAATTATCTACAAATAGGTCACATCTCATGCTCTTTTTAGCTGTAGAAGCATTGTTTTTATCTCCTTTTCCTGTCTCTCTAAATACAGTTTGAGACTGTAAAGGCACTCTACAAGCTGGGTCCTTCAACATTTTAGCATGAGCACCTGGGACTGCTACTCTCATTTGTAAATTGTAAAAGGGTTTCAGGGCTTTATCAATGAGATGCTCAACAATCTCTTCCTTTGTATCTAACTCTCATGAAATGTTATGCTCACTTTATTATTATATTTTTTCCATTGTTGCCTTTAATTAAATTGTAAAGCTGTTGTCTTTGTGTACTTGGCTCCCAAAGGGAGAATTATAGCTAGACAAAGTATTACTGACAATATTGTCTGAAGAGAGATGTGGAGATATTATGTTCATGGTAATAACAGAAAAGGAATTCCCAAAGCTGACTTCTAATGTGTATGCCATTCCCATTCAAAAAGCAGGAATCAGAGCTCAGTTCTTCTTTTGGATAAAGAGAATGACATTAGGAGTTAATTTCATCTGATTTCTTAGCAGCACCAAGCCTTCTCTAAATCAACTCTGTGTAAAACACAGGTGCAAGCTTCAGTCTGGGGCCATGGGGGCCAATATTATGTGCTGAGCAGGTACAGCTACCACTGCTTGTTACCAGAAACAGCACACATTTCTCTAAAGGGAAGGGAGAAAAAATTATATTTAAAGATGTAAGCTTTTCCACTGAAAGCAAAACAAATATTTAGAAATCTAATTCCTTGATTGTATCCCTAGATTTAGGAAAATTAGACCTAACTTTGCCATAGTTTAGCTTGTCTACTGGAAATAGGAGTGGTATTTTGGGAGGCATCAGGGAGCTGAATAACCACTGCCTGATTTAGGATGCTTGTAGGAAGAAGTCTGTCTGGATATAATGAGCACTCTGAGGAAGCAGTGATTTCCAAATGGATTCTGGGAACATATGGACTTATTTATATGCAGCATATTGAAATTTAGTGCATGGAAAATGGGACAGAACAAATATCCTTTCCACATCTATATATTCCTATGCTCAAAGTCTTGTTTTGTGTAAAAAGGGGAATGCATCAGGTATACAAAGCCCAGAATTTCATGTTAGTTTAATTAGGAGTAGGATCAAAATACAGTGGTGATTACTGGTTCAGTTACAATGGTTCTCCTATTCACAGCATTGTGTTACTTAGACAATTTAGCTACATTTAAAAGTTGAAAGGACTCTTGAATGTTGAACCTTTCTGCTTTTGGGTGTTATGTTTAACCTGCTGCTGCCCTTCCAGGTGCAGAGGCCATCCTGGGACAGCAGTGCATTGCCAGCAGTTTGCAGAGGTCCTGCAAGGAATTTCTGGATGCTGATGGAGCTTTCTTCCTCCCCTTGGCTGGGACAATCATGCTGATTGATGTTCATGCTCCTCTCCAAAGGTTTGGTCATTTCTGTGTTTTATGGAGCTTTCTACACCTTGCTCCTCATGGGGCTGCAGCTTCACCTTTGGGCTGCTTTGGGATGTATTTTGGGTGTGCTCAGTAGCTGTCCCATGTCCTTTTCCTTGCCCCTGTAACTGGTCTGAGTAATTTTCATCTCTCACTGCTGATAGTTCTGGGCCTGTAGATGAGATTCAGGGGATTGGTCCTGCTGGGGAAAGCTGTGATCTGCACCCTGAACATGTGGGATTCTCCTTCCTGCCACACTGCACACAGCAGTCTGCAGAGCAACTGGGAAACACCTAGAGCTTTTCAAACATACATCAAATAAAGATTGAATGTGAGCCACTATATTTTTGAATATACTTTATGTCATATTAAGTCATCAATTAAGAAATTTTTTAAATTAACCACATTGTTTGTGCAGAGAAAGAAATGTGAGTTAAAAACTTATTTTTTGAGCCAAATTTCTAGTTGTTTGTTTGAGTCTCAAGAGAGTATTAATATTTTCATTTATGTTGAAATAGTAATTCCTAGCAAATTTGGGGATCGTGCTGTAAACATAATTATAAATTAATTCCAGAGGAATGCTCAGGCAAAATAATAGAAAGCTCAGATTGTGTTAGCATAAGTAGATGTCCTAGTGCTTTTAAGAGTATATTTATATACTTGAGTGTTCTGATGAAAAAAAAGAAAACATACTGCTCTCTTTCTTCTTTTGAAATATATCCTGAAAGACATTCACCAGCAGCTGGTGTGTTTTCAAATTAATGTCTGCAGGTAATTCAAGTAAAATCTTGAGGGTATGAAAATAGAATTACACTTAATTGATAATTTTTGTATATAAAGGAAAGTAATTCACAGATAAGAGCTGGCATGCTGTATTTCTAAACAATTCCTTCTAAATCTAAATGAAGCACCTGAATTAATGCATGAATGGTTATTTAGAAGCCAGATCTGTATTTCAACATTTTATTGACTGTGTAAAAAGCAGAGGTTATGGAAGGTGTGATATTTTAGAATATAGTACATCAAATTCAATCTGCTCCAATCCAGTATAGCAAATCACTCTTCTTTATAAGTTAAGCTTAAATTAATATTAGACACTTTTAAAATACATTTACATCAGTGGTAGTATTTTAACAATAATATAACTTGCAGCAGCTTTTAATTACTGTGCTTGGGGATGTGTTTCTCTGAATAAAATAGATCCCTATAATATCCATAGGAAGTTGTTTGATACTTGGACTGTTGGTTGAATCACTGATGAAGGGTATAACATGTTCTCTAAGGTAATTGGTTGATGAATCTGCAGTCTAAATTTGTACAATTTGATTAGTTCCACTGGCAGATAATTGGTAATTAGATGGTACACAAAATGTCATTTTCTTCCATGCTTCATCTTTCAATCTTAGTTCCCAAATAACATTTGTTGGAATATAAAATTATAGGCTAACATGAAAACAGTTTTATATCCTAGATAATGTAATGGAATAGAGAATTTGGATTGATTCATTGATATGATTTTCTATACTGATGGTAACAATTAATTTATTCTTTTTTAAAGAAAATATGATTTAGGTTTATTTTTCACCCTAACATTTTAAAGACAGATCATCTAAAATGCAAACCCTTTAGCTTGCAGGAATAAAGCATGAAATGACACTGCCCATGTTGTTTGTCATGTTCAAATTTTTTCTTTTTTTTAAATTAAAATCTGATCTCTCTCTATGGTTTTCACAATGAATTATTTTGACATATATGAAAATCTTACTGAAAGTTTGAGATATCTATTATTGGGCAGTTATAAGACAAATGACTGTAAAATTTGACTATTAGCTTAGCAGAGCAGTGGTGCATGACCCATTATTTCAACAGGATAAGGCAGCAGTTTTATTAATTTAGACACCAACAGAAGCTAGACAAGACAAAAGTTGTCTTCAGACTGTTTGGCTTCCTGATTCCTCACTGAATGCTCTTCTAAGATGCAATTTGCAATGAAGACTGAAAACCAGGGAAGGGCAGCATTTTTTGCTAAGGGAGACTAAGCCCCTTAGGTTCTGAGCCTGTCTTCAGAAATGTGTTAGTAAGAAATTCATTCCGAGGGGGAGTGGGGAAGCAGAATTGCAAAATAAATAGAGAATAATCTGACAGAGAAAAGAACAAAGTGAAATGAGTATGATTTGGGCTGTACCCAAATGTAGAAAACAATAAAGTCTAAATACAGGGAAAGTTGTATGAAGTTGTTGAATCCCCTAGTGTTTCCTTGGCAGTGTACACTTGACTGGGTTTATTTAAACTCTTTGCTTCCCCTTCACTCATAATTAAATAGCAACAAAGGGAAACAAAGGGTTTGAATCTGCAAGTTCTTGCACTACACACGTTCACCTGTGTGCTAACACTTCATAAATCATTATCCCATGAGGATGGTAGTACTCTGAACCCATTTGGAGCAGACATAAATTATTTTCCAAGTTAAAGCTGATAGAGAAGCAGGTCATATGAAGCTTTTATCATTTTTCTGATTTAATTGATGTTTTTAAAGTTCAAACCTGGTATAGGTGAGGAAAAACTCCAGCAGGGATTTGCATCTCTTTATATTGATTGTGCATAAAGCTATTTATGCAGCATAGTCATTGCCATGGAGATCCCAGGGCAGCCTGGTCCTCTTCCATGGCTTTTGCTGGGACAGATCAGAAGCAGATCTGAGGTGCTGTAGGAAGAGCAGCCTTTACTGAGCCTTTCCTTGCTGGGATGGAGCAGGGCAGATGTGGTGCTGGCTCATTAATGTCTGAATGAAGGGAAGCTTGGCTCCAGGGATTCCTGCAAAGCTGAGGGTTCACTTTGCTCTGCTGCTGGTGCATGCTCTGCTCTGCCTGGGAGCTGGCCCTGCACCACAGCCCCAGGTGCTCTTCCAGCTCGGTTCCCTCCTTCCCACCACCTCCAGCCCCTCTGGAACTGCAGTGCTTGGTGTTCACAAACCCAGGGGAGCACACTGCTGCTCTGGGAAACCTTTGTGCATAGGGATACAAAGGCCCAGCTGTACCAAACCTGAAAATGCAGGAGGTGTAAATGATCCCAAATGTTTTTAACAGTGGTTGGATTGGGTTTTTGGGGTTTAGTTTGTTATTTTTTGTTCTGTTTTTTGTTTGCAGAATTTTTTTGTTTGGGTTTTTGGCTTGATTTTTGGTTTGTTTTATGTTTTATTGTAGAATTGTAATAAAACTGTCTTCAGTTCTAGTGGAAACGTTCACCAGTCATGCATCCAGTCATTCACCATGCATGCAGTCTTGCAGCCTTCTGAGGCTTCTTGGTCTAATAAAACACAATTAATACAGTGCTTTTTCATTCTTAGAGTTTCAAAAAAAGAATGACTATTGTTCAATTGTACAACAGACTATAAATCTCTGTTGTATGCTCAATTACTTTCTAGATTATGCATTGAATCTTCAGGTTGGCATTGTCCTGCCTTTGGTACTGAAAGTTTAAATATTATGTCACAATATTCACATATCTGTTTCTCCTCATATACAGAAGCATTCAGTAACCTTTGAATGCTCAGTTGTCTGCTAATTGTCCCTTAAAAGCAGTTTTATGTGGTAAACTGTAGATTATTTTAAATCATCAGATCTAGTCATGTTTTACAGCAGTGATGTGGAATTTGATTTGTAATGATTCACTTGACCTTTTTCTTTGATGGTAGATTGCTTTATTTTTTCCTTCTCTGAATTAATTTTAAGCTCTCATTGGTTAGAACTTCCCAATGCATAAATGTTCAGTAGATATTTGCAGAAAACAGAAGTTTTTTTCCTACTCAGGAGGTTGAAATACTTTAGTTTTCATCTTTTAAAGCAATTTTGCCTTTATATATGTTTTAATTTCCTGATGTTTGCTGTTCATGGAAATCTTCTTTAATTACCCTTTTATTGGTATTTGAATGGAAATTAAAATGAAATTATAGAATTTTTTTTTGTGCTTTGTTTTATTAGTTAAACAAGTCTAGATGTGTATATAGAGTTAAGTTTAATAAAATTTAACAAATTTATCCCAAAACTGACTTGTTTTTCAGGAGCTTCACAGCAGAGTTTAAATCTCAAGGTACTCAGATAACAGCTACAGAACTGGTAGATCTCATCCTCTGAACATCTCTTTTTAAATTGTATTATTAGAAATGAGAAAATTATGTTGGTTTTTGTTCATTGCTTTTTTCTTCCCCCTTGGATAAGCCAAGTAGTAATTGAATCAACTGAATAGTCTTTACCTTCAGGAGGGACAGTGTTTTTAATCAAAACTTTCAAACTTGGAAGTGTTTGAAAATTCCCAGTTCTCATTATTGGTGAATTTAGGTGGTTTGGAGTGACAGGACACGACTAAAACAACATCAGGTTTCTGGTGCCATGTGAATACATTTATCATAAAAACATTGTCTAGAAAAAAACAAGAATTCTCTATATACTCAGAAATCAGAAGTTTCTCTTCATGCTTAGAAACAAAAAGAAGCCTATATGGTGGTGTTTGTGAAAAGTCACTGGTTTATATTATTCTTACAGCTTTAGGGAGCCTGGTTTTTGTTGTTTTTTTTAAATGCATGCCTCATTTTGGCAGAACTGTGCTGCACCAAGTCTGGAAAGAGGTACCTGCAATATGTGCAGGGGTTTGGCAGCAGCCAAACATTTCTATACTGACCAAAAGACAGGGTCACAGGAGGAAGAAGAGGGAAAGAGGATCTGTTCTTGTAGAGAAACCAGTTTGGTCCCTGTCCCTGCTTTCCACTTTTCTGTCCTGCCTCCTGTTAACCAAACTGTCACAAGTGGAACAGCTCCAGGTGTTATGACTCTTCATAAAATGCAGTGGAGTTTTCATGAGAGAAAAGCAGAATCAGTATGGATAGATGGAATATGGTTGTTCACTTTACAGGAGATTATGTATTTTCTCCCTTTGAGAGCTAAGTGGAATTTAGAAAGAGTGTTTATGTATGTTCTAACTCTACTGTGGTCTATGCTGTTTACAGCAAATTCATTTTAGAAAGACTCAATTTATGTTTGCAAACCAGATATTCTTGCCTAGTATTTCTATGCTAGAAGATGGTGTTGCTTGAATAGGGTTGCCATTCTTATATGTAGCTAATCATGAGCTTCTGATTTATTTCTCTTAGCTTTTGATGTTTTTACTGTAAGTTTTTTCAGGAGGAGTCTGGTTTGTTTAAGTCTTAATAGTTAAGGGGTTTTTTTTGCTTCAGAAGGCAGGTTTCCAATACATGATAATGTCTTTGTAAATATATTTATCCAGTTCTTTTATCAATAAGCAATTTTCAGTGCCACAGCCAAGCCCCTGGACAGTAATTTTAAAAATAGTTACATTGCTCATTTCATTCCCTGAAAATAACATCTCTCATTCCCAGGATTGCACAGGGCAGGAGTTATGTAATTTAGAAGTTAAAACTTAACTATCTAAACAAATGTTGCAGAGCATGTGGTTTTAGCAAAAGTTTACAGAAGCTTCTTAAATGCCTTGTGTGAGGCAGTATCTGCAAGAAACTGGGACAGAAGTGACTCAGGAAATCTCAGTTTGATGTTCAAATGTGTATCAGATTTTCATTTTTGGGATAGGGATGTGTGTCTCTAATACAAAAAGCAGATTATTTCCTTTCCTTCCTCTCAGTCAGCCACCTGGTTTCTTTCAATTTGTCTTGCTTTTGGTCCTACTAAGGGAGGAGTAGCAAGGTTTGCCATTTTTTTGCTCATGGATTAAACCAGTCCTGCAAGTTGGCCAAGTGCTTACATTTATGGTGCTCACAGTTTTCAAGTGTAAATGCTTCATAGATAAAAGTGTCTTTGTAAATACAAAACCATCACAAACACACTTGTATTGCTCTCTGTGGATTCATGGGTTAATGCACATGCTTTGCTACAGAAACAGTGGGCAGTCCTTTTATCATCCCAGCCCTGATCTGCTTCATTGTGACTGTAAAGGGAAGTGTTGAAAACATCTTTTCTTCTCAATTTGTCTGAGAAGACCAGCGTGTTTGTCCTGTTTGCCAGTTAGGTTTATTGTCAAGCTCTTTTCCCTTGAGCATCATAATAGCCATCCTTATCTTCAGAAATTTGTTTGTTTCCTGAGCAATAGATTTTCTTGTAATCTGTATAAAGACGTTTCCCTTCACTGCAATTTTTGCTACCTAATAAATGCATTTCTCTGAGTTGCCTCTCTACCTTTCTTGGCTTAACCCACTCTGGGGATAAAATCCCAAATGAAACCATGCATTACGAATGCACTCTGGGAATAAGCTGTATTTTGAAAAGCAACCATTTCTAGGTGCTTTAATGTGTCTTAAAATGAACCACAGCTAAGCAGGTTACTTAACAAACCATTATCTTCACAAGCCCAGATCCCTTTTTTGTTGTTTTGGGGTTTTTTGCTACAATGGGGCCACTCAAGCATGAAGTGTTTGATTATGCAAAATAGATAATGTCATATTGTCAGTACCATAAATAGAAAAGAGAGGAGAAACAGCAATATCTGTGACTTTTGCTATTCTTCACACAGAAAACTGGGGGTTTGATTCAGCAGACAGATTCACCCTTGCTGAGACAGCACAGAACCAGCCTTACCCAATTTTGTGTTTCAAATGCCAAAGGGATTGTGGCATGGACCCCATGGAGCAGCTGCAGATCACAGTTAATTGTGTTTTCTTGGGTGGAAGGGAAGGTGAATGGGAGGGATGGAAGGAGGCAGTTCCAAATTCCCTCTGGCATCTCAAAACCAGGCCCAGTTCTCCAGACTGAAGCCTGTTTGTGCTCTGTGCCTTAGTGTGGGAATCACGACTGCTTGAGTTCATGACTCATTAGGGCTGTACAGAAAGGCTCTCTCAAGCAGTCTCCTAAACCCTGGTGATGGTCTGTGAAGAAGAGGAGGGTGAAGAAGGGCATAAACTTTTTTGGTTGTGTACCAGTTGGTAGATTCTATCCCAGAGTAGAGGAAGTTATAAAAAACTGAGCTTGGAGTGCCTCTGAAAGACAAAGGGTAGCAGCCAGTAGATCATTGCAAAGGTTGCAAACCACATATTCATGTCCTGAATCAGATTCATGTTGAGGAAACTGTCAGCCAGAATACTGAAGGAAAATGTCTTTGAAAAAGCCACTTTTATCATTACTGTAGTTTTGTAATAGATAATTAGAGACTATCTCTCTTTTTAAAGTATTTTTTGCCTCTCATCCCTTTGATCTTTTAGATTTTTGTGTATGCAAAAGTTTGTGTGCCTTTCAGCCAAACTGTAATGACTTTTGTTGGAGGTGAATCCTTGATCCTGTGGATTTTAGACAAACTGTGAATTCTAAATCCTTTTTGCTTAGCCTGGCTTGTCAGGGGTCACACCAGAAACACGTGAGTTGCTGTTTGAGTCCACATCACATGTTCACTGTGTTCTTCTGTTCCAAAACTATGAATTTGTTTCTATTAAGCCAAAGGAAATTAGTTGTCAGTAGGATTTCTCTTTCCAAGAGCTTGAAAAGTTTAGTTTCAGAAAGCCTCTTATAAATGATATCCTGAACTAGAAAGTGAAGTTTTTGAGTCATTTCATAATAACTCTAAGGTAGAGATTTTCTTTTGCTATGTTCTCTTTTCCTCTGCTTAGAGCAATAAAAAAGGAGTGTGGCTACAGCCCTGAATGAATACCCATGCTGTACATCTGAGTCCCACAATGAAGTTATCCTTTGTTATGGATCTTTCCTAACTTCCCTGTTGAGCTCACTCATGAACCACGTTCTTCTAGGAGTAGACCAGGTGTAGTTCACTTTGAGTCACACACTTGTTGCATGAGTCTCTCCCTTCTTTTTGAAGGGAAATTGGGAAGGCTGGATTAAAGCTGCATCCATGCATTATAACCCTGACCTTGTAGCTGAAGGTACAAGTTGTGCCATCCTTCTTAAAAACTAGTTTTCAGTTTAAAGTGAAAGCATCCTGATTGATTTCAAGTGCAGCAAGTTTGGGTGAGCAAGTTCCTTTCAAACTGTGTAGGGGAGGGAGCTGATGCAGGGCAGATACCGTTTATGTAGAGGTGTTACAGCACTGTCTCCTTGTGAAAGCATTATTTTAGGCAGTAGCTTTAAAATTTTAGCAGTGGGTGTTGACTGCATTTCTTGCATCTTTAAAACAGGCTGCCAGCCAGCAATGACATGACAGAGAAAAGGCAGCTGCTCAAGGCCTCATGCTGTTTCAGCAGTCCAGGCTCCTGGGACTGATTTTCTAGGACAATTCTCAGATGGACACCCCAGGACATTGTCTGTGTAACAATTTCTCTTCTTATTAATTTAGTGTTTTAGAAAGTGAGAAAATGATAGGGTTTCTTCCCCCACCCCATGGTAAATGTGATGAACAAATCTTGCCAGCTGAGGGGTGTCTTGAGTCCAACCCAGTCCCTGGCATTTCTGACAGGGACTCTTGTCTTTGTGCAGACTGTGGGTAGAGCTGTGGCACAGTGTGCAGTGAGAGCCATCAGTACAGAAACGTGAAACTGGAATTCTACAAAACAAGAAAACCTTGGTTCTGTTAGATTAGGGAATGTTCTGTCACCCTGGGTGCTTCAGTTGTGTCATCAGGTAGATACAGCTGTAGATGATATAGATAGAAAAGGGGCTGTTATCCCACAGATATTCTAAGTGCTTTTTATGGATGGCTTTTAAGACATAGAGAAATATTCTCTAAATTTCCAGATGGTACCAAGCTAGGAGGGGATCCATGCACTTCGTAGGACAGAATTGCAATTCAAAACATCTTCAAGAACTGAAAAATTGGATGAATGTGAAAAGCTATAATTGATTAAGGAGAGTTCAAAGTACTACTCTTAGGGAAGGAAATCTATGTATAAAGTTAGACACTGGCCCATTAGATAGCAGTGTCTTGGCCACAAGGCTAGTGATTTACAAGTGCCCCTTTGCAAATCATAAGCTGAACATAAATCACTGTTGTTTTTCTATTGTGGAAACAGGCAGGCAGCCCTCATTCTGGGATGTGAAATTATGAGTGTAGAAATAGGAAATAATTTTCATTATGTTTCAGAAATAGGAAATAATCATTCTGCTCCACTCAGTGTGAATAAAGCCTCTGTTGGAGTCTTTTTGGTATTTTTTGACATAAACTTCAAGAAAAATAAGAACAAACTGGGAAGTGATGCAGTGAAGGAAGGATCCAAAGTGTAGCAAATATAACTTCTGAAAAAGGTTTTTGTTGATATTAAGAATGGAGAAGATAGGACTTGGGGCATGGCAGGTCTTCAAATTATTTAAAGAAATCTGAAGAAAAATGCAAGAAGCTCCCCCAACCTCCAAGGAAGTTGAGCTTCTGTTACAGAAAGTGAGATTTATATATAGCCTTAATAAAGCCTTCCCAAAGAAAGGACAGTGGGAGACATTCTCTCATGGAAGTTCCACAGAATACAATGAAATCTCCATCACCAAGGGATTTTATGAGCAGGATGTGCAACCATCTGCTAAATATAGGTTAGATATTTTTAATCCTTTGTTGTGGTAGGAGTCTGGAGTAGAGAACTGCTTGAAGTCTCTTCCAACTATTTTTTTCTAT
>VZTT01062008.1:6254-16321 GCA_013400855.1 Buphagus erythrorhynchus
TAACCAGGCTGGTTTATTTTCCTCTGCAAACATAAAATTGAAATTATGTGAGTTGAATTATGGAGAAGAAAGAATTTCTGATATTTCTAACTTAAAAGGCCAAATATTGGTAAACAAGTAATGCCAAATAACGATCTTTTCCCCTCATTTTAGAGACTTCAACACAAGTGTTGCTACTTATATTTGACATTTTTTCATTATGAAGATGAACAAATGTGTGTGTATATATATATAGCAATATATTTATTCCAACTAATTACATTTTAGATTAAATATTACATAAGGTTTATTTTCAATAAGCATCATACACAGACATTTAAATGTCCCAATTTGCTATTTTCCATTTGCAGTGCCTCAATTATTATTTGTCATTCATATNAATTTTAAAAAATTTAATTTAATTAAGAAATTTACAAGAGAACTTTACAGGAAAACTTTCCTCACATAATATACAAAGCAAAAATAATACTGTTTGTTTCTCAGAATCTAAGGTCATTTGCATTTTTATATATAGACTGCTAATGCTACAGGTGTAGCAGTCATGGAAGGAAGAAATCCTGGGGTATATAAAGAAATTGCAGAATTTTCTTCCTGACTAAATTTTACTTTAATTGGTGAATGTGGGCAGTCTGATTTATATTTATATATGTCTCCTTTTCACAAAAATCAGCCAGAGCTAGGTGATTCCAAACTTTAGGAGGTGGAAATGAAAGGTGTTATCACCAGAACAAAGCACTGAAATCTAATTAGGAATATTTGAGTTATCTGAATATTTGAGTTACTTTAATTTCAATATTCAGTTCTTGGAGAAAAACAGAGTGGGATTTTAAATACGATAAGATACAGGGAGCTTGAATTTAGAGTTCATTTTCACCAGGAAAAAAAAAAGGAAAAGCAAGAAAAATTCCAGGAAGCAGTTGTATGAGTAGTAGAAACTAAACATGCTTTAGAATACTTTTTATGCCTATTAGCTTCCTCTTAGAGATTACAGAAGTCACAGAAGATAAAACTGAACTGACAACAGACTTACTGTTCACTTAAGACTACAAAGCAATTCGACAAGAGAGCTAATGTCACAACCCAAAATTTTAGGCCTTGAACACAATAAAAGAAATAAAAATGGAGGTTTTTACCTGCATGTCTGGTGATGGAACCTTTTTCCTTTCAAGAAGCATTTATTGGGAGATTCTATACATTCACAGACGCATTTTGCAGGATTTAGTGGCTGATGCCTAGGACAGGTCTTTTTACATACACACTGACACTTCTCTTCATCAAATTCCTTGTTGGGCCCGCAGGAAGCAGGGATAAGTTTGTTTTTGCACATGCACTGACACGATGACCTGTCCAGCTCTTTGTGAGGTCCACAGCTCGAGGGCCGCACGCCTCCTCTGCAGACACATTGGCAGGTTTCTTCATCCAGCTCCTTGTTCGGTCCACAAATATGGAATCCTTCAGATGTGTCTGGAAAGGCAGCAGAGAAGTTGCACTAGTACCAGAATTTTGTGTCTACTCTCTCATCTATTTTTATGCAAAGAGATGAGCAAATCCATACCTTTTATGGTGTTTCAAAAACAAGCATATGTCAAAAGACAGGCAATAACCAGTAGTAGCATCGATACAGGAAAAGATACAAGTAACTACTACAACTTCTTGTCTTTAGAACAACATGTGATGCTTTAAGGGAAAGTTCTTACCAGAATCTCCAGGGTGAGAAGAGAAACCAAAATCATGCTGTGACAAACATCTGCAAATTTGATTATTCCAAATATGATTTTTCGGACAGGTCTTGTTTGCCACATGACACCTGTGAAATTAAAAATACTGTTGATTTAATACAATAAGAACTCAAGGAGAAAAAAAAAACTATTTTAGCTGTTGATTGCTTTAGTTTCTCTCCATTGCAAATATCTTTCTAAGAGTGTCAGCTCATTCATAATTTTATTTTTTATTCTTGTCAAATCTGTTACTGAAGGTTCTCCCCACTACAGAGATTTCCAACCAATTGTTGAAGAGACTTTCTCATATTTCAAGTTTTAGCTCCAACTTCTAGAAGCTGATATTTGTACTTTGCTGATGTTGTTTGGAAAACAGACCTAACCCTAGAACATAAGCCTCATAGAGAAGAGTATAAAAATTCTTTTGCATGCCAAATACTGCATGGTAAGAGGCATCATTTTCCATGTTGTTTCTTGAAGTACAAAAATTTTTTCAAATTTAAGATGTCAAAGGACAGCTGATGATAGTTTCTGAATGAATTCTGTAGGCAAAACTTTAAAAAGTAAAATCAGTTTATCAGATTCCATTTCATTTTATGTGAAAGTTATGTGCCATTAGCTGACACTTTCTCATCAGTCACTCATACTGTCCAGTCTTCTTGAACCTGAAGATTTGGACTTGAGCACTGATGCCTCTTCATCTTAAAAATAAAGACAATGAACAAGTTAACACTTTAGTCGTCTTTTCCTGCTACAGTTTGCAGCCAAGGTAGTGGTACCAAAGAAAGCAAAAAATCCAAACAGCAGCTGTTGCCTTTTTAAAGAATGAGTGAACTGAGCTATGTGGTGAATCACTGATAGAATATTTATGTGTATTATCTCATCTACCCTGCCTGCAATTTCTCTATCACCACAGCTGACATTACATCTTTGAACAAATCAAGCCTAACTTCATGCATCCGGGCTGTGTCATTTATTCATTGTTTCTGTAGCATTTCTAAAACCCTACTAATCTTTTAAAACATCACCTATATTACACATTTGATGCACTTTTCATTCCCCTGAGCACCATTACTCACACATGGAAAAATGCAGGTGCTGGGATATTCTTCCGTGATCATCATTCAAGTAGACCACTCCCCTTCAACACACTAAATCACTCTGCTTGGAAAGACTGCTGTGGTTTAACAGCACCCTGCTTTGCCTCACTTTTTATCAAACTGGTGTTTCCTGATTTCATCCCACTAATGATCTCACTCTTGCTGCCTCACTTGGCATACGTTTCCTTTAGCCTGCCTTCCAATTCCGCTTGAGAAATAGTGTGGATAATTCACAGACTATTATTGCATTCTGTTAAAAAACCCAAACCAAATCAAACCAAACAACAACAACAAAAAAACAAACCCACCTGCCTGTTTTATTGCATAAAGCCATAGATTCTAAACTTAAAGAGAGTAAGTAACAGTAGAGAAGACCTTTATATATTCTGATCTAGTACTATGTTCTCTTACCTCTGTTAAAGTGTGATTCCTTAGCCACAGGACAAACAGCTACCTGTGAGTGCTGGTCCAAGTAGCTGTACTCTCACCTCCCTCAACTACAAGTAGCTGTTTCCTGGCTAGAATAAACTCTTGCACTGGTCATTACAACTGCTCTTAACTTACAAACACTGAGAAGCTGAAGAGAGTCAATATAATTCGACTTTCCTGACTCTTGGGTTTGTTTTTTCTTTATAATCTGTCCATTATGTAATTAAACTGATTATTAATAGATTTATTTCCAAGCTACTGTTTATAATCCATGTTTTGATGAGCAAATAAAATAAATTAAACTCAAAAAGAATATAATCTATGCTTACGAATGTGTCAGAAAACATCCAGACTTAAACTGAATTAAACCACTGAGGAAAATGCTTAATACCTCTGAGAAATTTGTTCTACTCACTCGCCTTATTAAAAATGTCAATTCATTCCAGTTAGTTATTGATTCTTCCTCAAAGCAGCTGTTATATGTCTATTATGTATTTTGACCTCCTAAATATTTATACATCATAAAATCATCACTCAGACCTCTAGATTAAGGAAGATCTTCAAGTGTTGTAATAACTGAAAATCAGATTTCTGGTGCCAGATTGTTCTGTGACATTTTTCATTCAAAATCACACGCACAAAAAAATCAATATGCTACTTCTGTGGAATGCCAATTAATCCTTTATTTTCCCCTTCCATTCTATTTTATGTGCACCTCTGGCATACGAAGATGTCAAAGAAGATTTGTGAGTTTAAGGTTCCCTAAAAAATAAGCCTTTAAAAAAGGGCATTTAAAATATGAAAATACAGATTGAGAGAGAAATGTTGTCTCCTAATTATTTAAAAAGATATTTTTAGCTTTTCTTTTAAAAAGAAATTTATTTTACTGATGTTTTCTTTAAGTCTCAATTGGATTGTATCTCTTTCATCAAGCAAATCCCAGACATGTAATTTTCAGTTTTAAATCATCTTGCTGCAGTTTATCTGCTGGGTAAAAAGGTGATTTAGTTAGGTTAATTTAGTAAAATTCTCTGGGTGTAAAATAATGGCAGGCCCCTTGCAGAAAGCATTCTGCTACTGCTATGCATAGTTCGCCTATCTAACTGTGAAAATTTCCCAGCAGTATTTCAAATCTGAATTCTAGGCTTGCTCATAACGTGAAAGGAAAGAAGAGCCTGGCACTTACTGAGTTTGTGCTGCTGGCAAGGAGCGCCTTATGATGGAGTGGACTTGTCTGTAGACATCCAGCTTGGACATGCAGCGGCAGGACGTGTGATTGGCAAAGCTGACCGTGACGGGCTTGGGGCCGTGCGACAGGGGCACCGTGATCTCAAACAGCTACAGAAGGCAAAGCAAAGCAGCAAACTTCTTATGCACATCCAACTAAAACTAATGCAAGGACGTATGAAAAACCTATCACGAATTTAGGTTCAGATTTTTTTGTTGTCTTCCAGCATTCAATTATACTGCTGAACAATTATTCTGTGCAAAATGAATACAATTAGCTATGGTATGACAATTAGCATTTTTACTGTTAAACCCTGTTACATGCCAGTTTACTTACTAGAACATTTAATACACAGAGGAAAATGTTCAGAGAACTCTTTTTTCTAGAGGAGATGACTTCAAATTGGCAGCATTTTAAAAAAATCCAAAATTAAACATTTGGAAGGTGCTTAAAAGAAGGTGCAGAATAGTATAAAGAAGACAGTAAGCTACCACCTAATACATCAGTTGCACAATAAAAAAAACTTAAGTAAAGCAGTATAGTGGACTTTGATCAAACAGTTCTGGATGAATAAAGTTTGAACTACAGCATACTGAATTTTTAAAATTTCTAATATTTGTATCTGTGCAGGTTATATGCCGATCCTGATAGAATGTATCTTGAACTATTGTGTTTTTTTTCAAAGTATTAAGAGATATCCACTAATGATAAAATAATCTCTATGTGAGCTAACAAAGCATAGCAGACATGAGACCATTGGAGATGGCACCATAGGACAACTGCTACATTTCCAAAGCACATAAAAAAGTTAGGTCCCTGCCCAACTGTCCTATTCAGCTTCAGGAGATCACTGATAGAAACTTCACAAAAACAGCTGAGATGTATCAGTTATGGTAATGGAAATGGAAATGATGATGAACATGAATTGATCGTATTTATCTTTTCATTAAAGTTGTGAAAGGTATCAGTTTGGAGATGAATATTGCTAACAACTATTCCCATCAGCACTTCAGCAGTGCACTGAGAAAAGTCTAGTTAAACAATATAAAGGTAGACTAGCTTCCTTGACCTCCTCAAATTACCTTCAGTTTGTCCAAATAAATTCTCTTAATAGTGCTGTATTTTACATCACCCAATAGTTGCTAATGTTCATTCAGTGAAACTATTTAAGTGAATAAATTCTCAACACGCGTGAGTTATGTTTGAATCTTCATTTATGTAAAGCATTTCAGATTATGTAAAACCTGACCATAAGCAATGCTTAATGGTTTTGATAACATCTACAATTTATTTTTTGCTCACCTTCCTCATCCAACAGAACAATAAGCTCAACATCTGCTGTCACTATAGGGCATGCCTGGCAACATTTAACAGCCAAAGGATATTTCTATGAAAAATGCCTCATAACATCTATGTATGAGGCTGGTTCTCAATTCTTTTTCTGGCACCATTGTTGGCTGTGGCTACTATTGCTGGTACCCACATTGCCCAAATGGGCAATTCTTCATGGAGACCAAATGGCTTATATTTCTGTTTGATCCCTCATTCTCTAAAATATTGGATTTACTGCATTCGTAGAAGCTCAAATCTTCTCTTCCTTTCCAACTTTAAATTATAATAAAAAAAAGACTAACTCACTCTAAATGGAAAAGCCATTTCCTTCAGGTACCAATGCCTAAAGACAGATATTCAGTACCAAGACTACAACAAATGAGCTTCAGTCCCCAGAAAAACGTAAGATCTGATAGCAGTAGGGGTTAAAGAAGTCTTTGAAAAGTGGAGAGCTTTTATTGCTCTGAAAAATGTTAGTAGTTTTATTTATTTATAAAACAGCAATTTATGAGTATTGCTCCAGTCAGAGGCAAATAAAAGAAAAAACAGACTCAATTTGCCCATGCTGTCCTGTACCTTTTTGCTACCCACACTGCATTGTCAGGAAACCAGTGGAAAGCAACGACAGAAGCAATAAGCAATTGCATAACTAAAGAGTAATATATATAACAAAAAAAACCCCAAAAACTCTAAACCCCCCACATAATCACAAAGCTCTGTCCTCCTCCAGAGAAGCTGCTAATTGTAAACATAAATCAGTAACACATTGTTAATCTCAGAGTACAGCACATACCTACAGAAGCTCTGTGTAATGAAGAACAATTGAAAGCCATAAATAATCAATGCATTTTATAAGAATTCAACACCTGCCATTCAGCCACTCTAAGGCTGTTTTATCACAGAAAGCCAGTTAGCAGGTCCTCCAGTCTTTTGCACCATTTCTAGGGTTTCTTTTCCAAGTACTGTCCACAACCTAGAACTTAGTATGATTTTAAACTTAGAAAAAAAGAAAAAATCTAACAGAAGATGGGAATCTCTGAATGTGTTGACAAAAAGCGCCATCAGAACTCCTGAAAAAGCAATTTTCCATGTATTCCTTCTCACTGATCCTTAGAATCACAGAATGGTTTGGTTTGGAAAGGACCATAGAGATCATCTAATTAGAACCCCTCTGCCATGGGCAGGGACACCTTTCACTAGACCAGGTTACTCAAAGCCCCAAAAGGCATGTAATTTTGATCCATGGCTTTGATGGCTTCTTCTCTACACTAGAAGAACTTCATAGCATACTTACCATAAAAACTCAGGCTTTTTATACAAAGTATTTCTTTGCTTCAGTGGCTAAATTAATTTATTCAGCACTATCATCATATGTGACAATATCCATTGTATCAGCACACATAAAATTATTATTATGCTCACTGACTTCTGAAATATATCAAAACTGTTATTATGTGGGAAGGCCATTATTCTAGATACTTTTCAAATACAGGATTTATGTATGTTTTTTTCCCAAGATTTACATTAACTATCCCATGTTCTTTTGATGGCCTGTGGTTTATTTTGGCAAGTTTCCCTTAAATTGACTGAGTCTAAGTTTCCATCACTTGTGATCTTTACACTTTCTAAAGTGTCAGTAAGGCCAGCCAAATATAACCAGTGTAACAGTACAATGTGTCTAGAGAGATTTTTAAACTAAGGACATAAGACTGATTTCAAAACTAAACATCTCTATATTGAAAAGAATGAAAATAAATTATTTGAGAAACGGCACATCATCATTATTTTACTGTTGAATTTTCTTGAAAAACTGTTTCAAGGCTTATGCGGGATATAATAACAGGTATTTGATATAATAAATTCATATTCATTTAATATGCTTAGGTTCCTTATTCTATCTTTTTCTATTTTAATCCCTTTCTTTACCCAGAAATATTAACAAAAAACATTTGGAACTTACATATCTCCCACTATTAAAAGTACCTACTATATCACTACAATATTTAGCCTAACAAAAAAATGCATGGGAAAAGGTAGAAATGGTAATGTTGAAAACAACTGCATATACTTGTGGCATATATCTGAATTGTGAAAAAGAACACCATATACATCCCAAACTGGACAAACAATTTCAAGCTGTTAACTTGTTTCCTGTGAGAAAATCCCCTCTAAATCTAATTTTGATCTGCCTGGATAGATGTTTTCCCTTGAGGGACTATAACTGTAACCATGAAACAAGATGATTTAGGACCTTTACAACAAGTGATCTGAAAGAAGCCAAAAATATGTCCTTCCTGACAGCCAAGAGGGTGAATGGAATGAAACAGCTCTTTGAAATCTGCTCTCTGCTTCCCTTCAACCTACAAGCAAGTGCCTGTAGGTGGGACATAAAAAAGTGCTGCTGAGGGACAGGCTATAGCTGCACCAGGTAGTTCCACAGTCTTTATAAGCACTGTTGAATTGTTTGTGCCATGGAAACAGAGAAGACCTGTTTGATAACAAATTAGAGAAAAAACCCAAACAACCTCACCACAAAATGAAAACCCAACCAGTCACATTTCCCACAGATCCTTACTAGACGAGCCACCACTTACAAACTGGGCTACTGCAGTCAGGAGAGGATCTACTGCAGTTTGTGACTTAGCCTAGGGAGTCTTCAAATATTGTCATAGATCTTGTACCATATCTTAATTAAGAAGTTGTCTCATATCTCAATCCTGGCTGTATAAACATCCCTTCGCAACTACAAAAACAGGTTTGGGGAAAAAATTGTATTAAAAACAAAGCAGAATACTTTTCTACTTTTCTCTCAATAAAGTTAAGTAGCTAGAAAGGAGGAACACAGCCTGAACTAGAAAACTATTGACCTTGCTCTGGACCACCACTGTGTTCCACAAGGCAATCTGGGGACATCTGACCTGGTCCATTCCCCTGGAAATCAATTATATCCCCCCTGTAAAAACAATTTCTGTGTTTAGTTATTTTATTTTTAATTGATTTTGATGAAAGCTGATATAATCTTCCTTTATATTTTAATACCTGAAACCAATGCTAGAGCTTGCCCTCACAGTAAGAACTCCAGTTGAAAATTTAATTTCCCATTAAGCACTTTTTCTGCAGGGTGAAGAGTATGAAGTTATCTTATGGAGTTTATGCACAAAAAATAAAACTAAAATTTGTGAATTATGAGAAAACTATTTGTTCTCATTTCTTTCAGGAAATAAGAGAAACTGTGGTGAAAATAGATGTGTAGGATACCTGAATTCCACAGAAGGTCTTGAATCCAATACTTTTTTCCTCCTAATTCTCATCTGATAGGGGGTAAACTCTGGTCACATAATTTTAAAAAAATTTGAGATGGTGACAGATGAAGAGATATAGCTATACATCTGTTCCTTTATTAACAGTTTTTTAAAATCTGCATTTTGTCAAGGACCAGATAAAACTGGAAATCAGAAGCAAGACAGAAAACTCGTAGATACAATTGCTTGCTTTTACAGAATAAGTAAGAAAACAAAAGAGTGTTGTTGTCTCTTCTTTCTAGTAAGACCTTTAACATTTTCCTTTTCAGAGTCTCTCAAATCTTTAACTACTCCTACGTCATATCCTCACCAATAACATCAATAATTTCAAAAGGACACTCAGTGCTAAACATTTTCTATTGGTTAAAAAATTACTTCACTCAATAGATGCGAACAGTAAGATGAAGAGAAAGAGCTGATTTAGCCCAAATTGACATAGTGCTCAAAAACTAGGAAATCTGTGTTATGTGGAACAGCTCTCTCTGTGATGAGATAATCCTTTATTTTGGTAAGCTAAACTTTACCAATACATGGAAAGAAAAAAAAAAAAGTCTCATTTCTTGGGTTTTAAAATGAAAATTATATTTGCATCTTCCAAGCAAGTGGAACTGAGACAATGGTTTCTCCTAATAATGAGAAAAACAGTAAGGCTTGAACAAAGTCAGTGTTGNAATTAGTGGGTTTTGCTGTTTTCTTTGCATTCCCTTTTCCTAATTGCCCCCCAAAAAGGCTCAGGGCACTACAAAGTTTTATGATAAAGGAGTGACATTGCTAAGGGCTTCAATTTTATAACTCATTATGCAGTTTTTAGTCTTCATTATAAATATGTACTGCATCTTCAGCTAGATGCATCCTCTTGAAAAAAGAAGCAAGATTTCCACTAAAAAGTGAAAAAGCCCACAACCAACAAAAACCCTACCAATAATATAATAACAGGAAAATACTCTAGGAAATGCTT
>VZTT01062008.1:16533-34398 GCA_013400855.1 Buphagus erythrorhynchus
GTGAGAAAAGCAGTAAGGCTTGAACAGAGTCAGTGTTGTAGTTGTCCTCTTTTAAGCTATTTGAGCTACATTACTCCTGTTCTGAGTGGTTGTCTACCAGTAGCCTAAATTTAGCACTGAAAATTCTTGGAAGGACTTACCATTTCAGACAAACAGATCTGGTGTGAAATGAGGGCAGAAAATGCACTCTACAAAATTAGTGGGTTTTGCTGTTTTCTTTGCATTCCCTTTTCCTAATTGCCCCCCAAAAAGGCTCAGAGCACTACAAAGTTTTATGATAAAGGAGTGACATTGCTAAGGGCTTCAATTTTATAACTCATTATGCAGTTTTTAGTCTTCATTATAAATATGTACTGCATCTTCAGCTAGATGCATCCTCTTGAAAAAAGAAGCAAGATTTCCACTAAAAAGTGAAAAAGCCCACAACCAACAAAAACCCTACCAATAATATAATAACAGGAAAATACTCTAGGAAATGCTTTTAAGTATGACTATTTTTACATGATTTTTGAGGGAAATGTTGAAAGATAATTGTGATAATTCCTGTATCTACTAAGAATAATGTAGGATATGCTGCTTTAAAGGCAGCTCATAGGCTCAGTGCATGATCTCTGCACATTTCTACCTGATCACTGACCCTGAATTTGAAGAACAAAACCTGCATGTACACCTGGAAGAAGATGCATTACAACAAAACAAATAGGTAAATAATGCTAATTTGTCTTAATATAGTGAAACACCCTTCCTAAAAGGTTTTATTTGAAACATGTATCCTATCTGCACATGTCCTACAGTAGTCTACACTAATAAAATTACAGGCTAGTTTTCCATGGAGTGCTTGCCCCATGCAGGCATAAGGTAGATGATTAAAAAAACAAAAAAANACAAAAAAAAAAAAAGGAAAAAAAAAAAAAAAAAAAGATAATTAAATTTCATGGATAATCTCAAAATTGAGAATGGGACATCATAATTTATTTTTTCCCCTGAAAAATATAAATATTTTGGGGAAAAGAGTGCTAAACATGTTTTTTCCAGGCAGCAGTGTCTTCAGCTGTTTTTCCTGTGCATTTTGGGATCGACTATTTCCTTTGTCATAGTAGCAATAAGGTCTAAAATAAGCATGAACATAAATGTATTTGCAAGGAGTACATGAACTGTAATAAAAGAGTGTGAACTTACTGTCTTGCTGATGTAATTTGTGCTGATATTCATACACTGAAGTCCTTCACTATTGCAGCAACCTCCACATCTGTAGATGGATACACATGGGGGTTTAAAGAAGGTGTTTGTAGTTGCTCCAAACTCTTTTCCCACATCCACACACACTTCACGTGGCATGCACTGAGTTTTTCTCCATTCAGTATCAATACCTGCCAAGTTACAGGGAATTTCATATGTTATAAAGTAACTGCTTAAAATCAAAACTATCCTGCAGTAAATTAGGATTCCTTTTTAAATTTCAAAACCAGAATATGAATTTCTAGAGTCACATCCTTTAGTCAGTGAAACACACATCTCTCTAAGTTACCTTCTAGCTGATTTTTCTTCTTCACAGGGACATGACATATCATCATGGAGCAGATGAAAAGTCACAGTGGAGCTAAAAGGGAACCTAACAGGCAGGGGAGACCTTAAAGCACAGAATCATAGCCTGGCTTATGTTGGAAAGATGACCTATAAAGGTCACCTGTCACCTAGTCTAACCCCCTTGTAATGAGCAAGGACATCTTCAAGCCGCTCAGGTTGCTCAGGGAGCCCCATCCAAACTTGAATGACTTTGAATATTTCCAGGGGTGGGGCATTTACCACCTCACTGGGCAAACTGTTCCAGTAATTCACCATCCTTATGGTAAAAAAAGGTCTTCCTTGTGTCTAGTGAGAATCTACTTTCTTTAGTTCAAAATTATTACCCTTGTTCTATCACAACAGGACCTGCTAAAACATCTCTCCTCATCTTTCTTACAGATCCCCTTTAGGTTCTGGAAGGCTGCTAGAAGAATTCCTGGGAGTCTTCTCTTCTCCAGGCTGAGCAGCCCCAGCTCTCTCAGCCCATCTTCATAGGAGAGGTGCTCCAGCCCTCTGAACATCCTCACAGCCCTCTGAACATCCTCACAGCCCTCCGAACATCCTCACAGCCCTCCGAACATCCTCACAGCCCTCTTCTGGACCTGCTCCAACAGGTCCTTCTTGTGTTGGGGACCCCTGAGCTGACACTGTGGACACTGCACTGCTGAAGGGGTCACACCAGAGCAGAGGGAGGGGCAGAATCACCACCCTCAAACTGACGGCCAGCAGCCTAAGCTGCACATCTCCTTTCTTCACCTGGGGCAAGTCTCATCTTGAGTAAACTCTGCACTTTAGTACTCACTTTAGTGCACTTTACTTCAGTGCTCACTTCTGCATTGTAATTTTAACCAGCCCCACACAGTACTTCACTTGGATATAATATATTAGAATTGTTTAATTTTTTACACTTAATGTGAAATTAATTTAAATACATGTTTAGTTTGTTAACTAGAAGGGTATAATTTAAAGCAAAAGCTTACTATTTAGCAATTATGTACAGCATGTGATTTAACCTGACAAATTACTTCTGTGCCCAGATTATCCACACAAATTCAGGCAAAGACTTTGTGTCATGCTATACAGCACTTTACTAAATATAATCTTGCACTAAACAGCCTCAAGACTTGAAGCTGTACAGGTTCCTTTACTCCTTTTTGGCATTAGATTTTGGTAAGCTCTTCAACAAAAATGGAAATTTGGTCTTATGTGTGCTTCAAACTCTCCATTAAGGTAGATGATTTCCAATATCATGTCAAAAAATACACCTTCTGCTATAAATCCTGCATTTCTCTGCCTACAAGCACTTGCTTAAACTGTAAGTTAATATATTTTCATCCAAGTTATCTAAAACACTGAAAGGTATTCAAACACATTGGTCTGAAAACTGTTTTGATTGTTTTAGCACAACATCATTACAGCTATCCTCTTATAACACGAAAATGATAAAAGTGGATTATTTGGCGTTCCAAAGCCATAATGCATAAGAGAAGAAAGCATTACCAGCCATGATGAAATTGCAGAAAATGAGAAGAAATAGTTCAATGAGTCCAACTATTAGCACCCTCTTTACTTTCTGCACAATTGTTACAGCCACTACAAAGTAGGATTCCTTATAGTTGAAGACAAGCACTTCACTTTCTCCACTGAGCTGAGAAAGCACTTTCTTACAATGGACATACCTAAAATATGTCTGCAGAGTGATGTTTCATTATGAAAGGTTGACTATCAAAGATTTTATATTATAGACAGCACATCCCATCAAACTGCTGAGGCTGGTTTACTGAAAATGCTTAGCTTTTAAAATATTTTCCACACAACTGAAAAGCCTTCGGATTTTCACTTATTGTGTGCTGGAACGTGGATTGCGTCCTGTACTTAAGCTGTGGGATCTCTGCATTATAGTGTGCTGCGGCAAATTTCAGAGAATCATCTGATCTTGTGTCAAAGCTGGAGTGTTCCCTGTTGTGCTGCCAACCTCCTCTCCTCAGCTGACATTTGAACATTTTCCAGTATTCTGGGTAAAGCACTGTCATGAGTTCATCCACACTGGACACAGACCGCAACTGCTCTTCCAGGTCTTTGCTTCCATGAGCCTGTCAAAGCAACATGCAAGATTAATTACTTTCTCTAGTACACAAGGTTTTCTGGAAACCAGCCTGAAAAGCAACTCATACATTGTAAAATAAAGGGGTCCTAATTATAAAAACTGCTTCTGTCAGTCAGTGCCGACATTACTATATTGAAAAATAATTAAATGTTTTGCTTCTTCCACCACTTCTTTATCACCCTTGTTTTTCAAAATATCTGTGTGAGAAAGGAGCTATAGAATTAAGCCTATAAAAACACAGTTTGCAGATTATAAAAAAATTTGCATATTTATCCTGGAAAGATAAATTTTTGGGATGAAATTTTGAATGCTTAAACCCCAAAATATTTAAATTATGTTCATGTTATTTAATACCATATACTCCTAAAGTTTTTCCCATTTTCCCTTAGTCCCGGAAAATCAAAACACCCAGACATGCAAAACCAGTTATAAAACCCAAACACCAAACCAAGAAACTAATTCATGTTATTTAGTACCTTTCTAGGGAAAATCTTAAGCAAATTCTATTATAAAGCACTAATCCTTAAATCAGTACGACATGAGGACTTTGGTACCTTGAAGAATCTAAACCTCACACTCTCTTGCTGTTTCAGGACTAGCCTCAAATCCTGAAATCTTGCTTTCTTATTCCCTGGCCTTTACACAAACTCATTGCAACTGCAGTTTTCTAAATGACTTTACATTCCAGTTTATCACTTATCAGGAAGATTCCTCTGTTTCTCTTAGATGAAACATACCACATCAAAACACTGCTGTTTGTCCTCTGCCCACCTTTCTCATCCATGAATTGCTGACTTCCCAAAGGGAAGGGCAGAATGGAGAAAGAAGAGTACTGAAGAACCTTTAGCCACCTTCTCAGCCTATACGGCCCTTAGATGGCAGTGTGAGACACAAAATATGGAGGATCACTTTGTACAAAATGCATCAACTGGCTGGAGACTCTTCACAGTTTACTACAAAACTGTTGCTCTACTCAAAAAACCACCAGGCTATAAGAGTGTAAAATACCTCTAAGTGTAGAAATACAAAACTATATGAACTGAAGTTTACAATTTCTTATCCAACTCTACTACTAACAAAAAAATAAGCTCTTTCAGTTCAATGATTTTTGAACATTACGTGAGCAAAACAGGTAGTTCAGAACTTGCCCACCTGAATCAAAACTGCTCCTTGTCTCACAAACAACTATGAGGGTATAAAATGGCAGGTATGGCTGTACCTACTCCCTCATCCGGTGCCAAATACAGCAGAACAATCTCAGGATAAGGCAAATTCACAGAACTCATTTAGTAAATACAGTTGTATACAGAACTGTGAAGGCGAGGAGGCACTGAACAGGTCACCCAGAGAAGCTGTGGATGTCTGATCCCTGGAATTGTCCAAGGGCAATTGGATGTAACTCTGAGCAACCTGCTGTAGAGAAAGATGTACCTGTCCATGGCAGGGGACCATGGCAGGAGTTGGATGATCTTTAAGGTCCCTTCCAACTCAGGCCATTCTGTGATTCTATTACTCTAATGCCAATTTTAAATTAGTTGTATCTGATAAAGTGTTATGAAGTTAAAAGAAATGTTTTCACTGAAATGGTTTTCACTAACCACAGTGTCCTTGTCGATGACTTTGTCTGGGGAGGTTTCAACAACCAAGCTGTTGTCTCAGAAACGTGCCCATGCAGGTCTTCACCTCTTTCCTTGCCAGCATAGGAAGGACCATGCCTGACCCAAGCTATGCCTCAAGCAGCTTCCAAGAGCTTTGCCTTCAGATCTGATGGTAACACAGAGAATTTCACTCCCCATCACGCCTGCTCTCCTTGCAGGATGCCACTCAGGGTCTCAATCAGTGGGTCACAGACAAAAATACAAGCTTAACAAACAACTAATTTTGCTACCCGCTACTTGCATCTCCTGAGAGGTGAGAAGTGCAGGGTATGAGCAGCCTCACTCCTGCCAAACTGTTTCCTGAGGGTGCTGCAGCACATGGCCCATGAGTAATGGGAAGCAAGTTGCTGCACCAGCACAATGCCAGTGTTGCAGATGTGTGTGTTCTGCCACGTGATGGGAATATGCATGGCACAGCGTGCATATCCTGTCACAAGGCTGGAAGCCAGTCTATTATGTAAAAGGCACAGGCATAAAACCTGGGGCTACCCATCCAGTAGCTGATCCTAGGAAGTCCTAGCAGATCATGGGGGTAACACAGAAAGAAAATTCAACCAAAGCTTTGCCACCTTTGATGAATCCTTAAAAGCCTGCACAGCCCACAGCAGACAAAACATTGGCTATTGCTGTTGCAGATACTCAAAGTACAGGCCTAGAGCATCAGGAAAATATGTAACGAAACTTAATACTACTTTGTTGATAAGAAGTCAGGCATGAAGCAGGAAAGTGAAATTGTTATAAATAATGCATGCTGATTAATTCCTCTTTGGTCAGGCAATCAAGTCATGCCTTTTCAGCTGAACACAAAATTTTAAATACATTTTCTATTCATACAAATACGTATGAATACAACTCAAAATATGAAGAAATTAATGGCTTTAATTAAACACTGTATCAAATGTAATTATCCTGGATATTCCGTGTGCCTACAACCTGAGAAAAGGCAGCTCTGGTTGTGTGTATAGATGAAGGAAGTAGAAGATGGAGAGCAGTGCTATGGAAAGGGACCTGAGGGTCCTGGCTGATGGCAAGTTGAACCTGAGTCAGCAGTGCCCTGGCAGTCAGGAGGGACACCTGTGTCCTGCAGTGCATCAGGCACAACATCACCAGCCAGGCAAGGGAGGGGATTGTCCTGCACTGGACAGCCTCACCTTGAATATTGTGTACAGTTTTGGGTGCCCCAATGTTTAAAAAAAAANTTGGTTAAGAGTCTGAAGTGATTGACAGCACTTGGTTTATTCAGTCTAAGGGGAACTGAGGGGAGACTTCATGGTGGTCTTCAACATCCTCATAAGGGGAGGCAGAGGGGCAGACCCCACTGATCTCATCACAAGATCAGCGGCAAGATTTAGGAAATGGCACGAAGCTGACTTGGGGGAGGTTTAGTTTGGATCTCAGGACAAGGTTCCTCACCCAGAGGGTGGCTGGGCACTGGAACAGCTCCCCAGGGAAGTGGTCACAGCACCAAGCCTGTCTGAGCTTGAATGTTTGAACATCCAGCACTCTCAGGCACATGGTGTGACTCTTGGGGGTGCTGTGTGCAGAGCCAGGAGTTGGACTCCAATGATCCTGATGGGTCCCCTCCAACTCAGCTTATTCTATGGTTCTCTGAATACTCACTTAATACAAACAAAAAGAAAACAATTTCTGGAGCAGATATATAAAATGACTTTAAAAAAAATTATCATTATTGCATTTGAAGTATTTTCTGCTTAGCTTAATAAAGCCATTTGCTTGTAAAGATGGCTTCAATTCAAATTTACACTGTGAACAAACAATTTGATCACTAGAGAACTTTTGTTCTCTCCCCTCTTCCAATTTAGAAAGAAAAGAGAAGGAAATTGATATATCTGTACTAAATACACTACACCTGGTGCCCAGAGTTAGGGAACAAAAAAAAAAAAAAAAAAAAAGAAAAAATATATAGAAAAAATATTGATTTTTCAATATGCTTATATGCTTACAGTGTTACCTTGAGAGACAGATCAACGATCTCTTCCTGTACATTTATGCATCTTTTAACTGCAGCAAATTACTCTCATCTGTGGAAAACTGTTTAGAGGAACATTTGTTTAAGGAACTTGTGATTTTATTTTGTAGAACAGCCAAACATCTTGTTGACATGAACATCAGATGAAATCTTAAGTTCTGGATGATTACAAGAATGTGTCCTGCATACAGTATAATCCCCAGATCATTAAGGATCGTTAGAATGAGTTTCCTAATTTTTAAGAGAAGAATGAATCTGCTTCTGTAAATATAATAGTAGGGTGGCAACATTTTTGATTTTGTGCAAATTTTGGTAATTTCACAAAAATATGGTCCATATTTTTTATTCTTTGCTCTTTCTTATTTATGCATTGGCTTGTAGTGTAGGACACTGGATTTCCATTGCAAAACAATTTTGAGACTTAAACACATATTTAGAATATATGACAACACAAAGAAAGTAACAGCAACAAAAATGTATCAGAGATCAGAGGAGCTCTCATTTTTCATTCTTCTTATGCAAGTGCAGATTAGTGAAATTCAGAATGAAATATGGCTTGTAGCTGAAATTACTCTCACCAAGCTAGCTATTCTCAAATGTTAAGTTCAAAGGGAGGAAAAAAAAAAATAATAGAACATTAGCACAGGTGGTAATAAGAGAGATTCTATTACTTTTAGGACAGAAGAAAGCTTTTTGATAAATTTAAACTAATAAGTTGATTTTCATATTTACAGAGTGTTCCTGATGAAATCGTGGACCAACTGCTTAAAGTTTTACTGGTAATGCATTCTGGGATCTATGTTCCACATTAAGAAGGAAGCAGGAAATAGTGCCAAGAGCGATTGCACAGGAAGGAGTTTTCTCTATCCCATGCTTTCTATATTCTTGGCATTTTCAAGTCCATTAAGGGATTGGGGTTTGAACCTTTTTTTTTTTAGCCACCACCACTTACTTCATAAGTGTTTATCTCCATCCTCTGGTCGACCATTCTACTATTTTTTGTCATTTTTACCTATTATCAGTGTTGTCCTGCATGAACACCTAAAAATGCTAGAAGGTATATTCTAGAGAAAGACACTGATTAAACCTTTGACTAGCCAAACTCTACAAAGTGATAGGTGACATTAAGCAAAATAACAACCTAAAAATACATGTATGAATGGAGAATACAATAAATATACACTTCTCCATTTCATTAATTTCATATTTCTTATGAGGAACCGGGGAAATGACAAATACATATAAATAAAGATGTAAACCTTGATGACAAGTGCTCTCCTGCTATTATTTACTTAACTTCAGAACATTTTGCTCTGAAAAAAGTATGTTTTTCACAATGTGGCTTTCCATTACAAGGTATGTCCATTTTTTCATAAAATTATGGCTTGCAAGTGAAAGGGCAGGATACCAAATGGGCTCTATATCCATTAACAAAGTCAAATGTATAATAGATTTTCCATCCATTACATTACTTATCTTTCATACGTCCCCAGTGTTTGCCTCTATTATTAATAACAGAGGTCAGAACACTTAATATTTGGCAGCATGCTTGACACATAATGGATGGTGCAATATGCTATAATGGTACCTTATGTGTCTGTTCTGACTACAGTTGTCAGCTCATTTCATTTTCAAGGATTTTGTGGACGCTTCTTAATAGGAAAATGCTGTCTATAAACCCCTCCATTTTAAGATGCTTATTTTCTGTACTTACTGATCGACTGAAATGGATTAAAATCAAGTATTTAAATCTGAATGTTGAAATGACTTGTAACCAAATGGAAATATTGCAAGAGAAAAGTATTTATAAACACTTCACTTGCATAATAATTTATTGCAATTTTCATGTATTTCAGTGCTAGCTTTTTTAGAAGTTGATACCAGTTTAAAAAAAGAGAAAATATGCCAATTAAAAATTGTAGCTATAATTAAGAATTAAATTCAACTTTTATGCCCACTTCTATGGTCTTACTAGAAAAGCCCTGATTTTGATCTCCCATGCACCCATTTGTCACCAGCAAACTTTTAAGTTACCATTCAATACAGTTACAAAACAGTGCCTTACAGAAGTCAAACAGTACCAGTGAACATAAATTTCATTTCACATCACTTCAAATAAGTAGAAAGACCACTGCAATTAATATGAACCAAATCAAAACCTCATGAAAACTGCAGAGAGATTAGAATCAGTCTCTGCTCCAAAGAGCTTACAAAGCACATCAGACAAACAAAAAAAGTAGGAATCAAAGTACAAAATAAATAAATAAAGTGTAATATAGTTCAGACTGTTTTAAGTGACTTCTATTCACTATGGCATTTTAAATACTAAGAATAACGTCAGGGAAAGAAAACATAAATGGGAGGGGTGAGGGGAGAGGATGTACAAAGTAGATAGGCAAGGAAAAATAAATGAGTTTGGAAAGAAATTCAAAAGAGAATTTTCTAAGAAGGAAGAAAAAGACATTGGCTATAAGGATAAACTTAAGACTACAGAAATTTTACTTCTATATTATACACCATGTCTTTTTTCTCTTATTCTGACCATTTTTTGAGAGGAAGATGCATAAACTGCTAGAAAATCATCCTAGGCTTCTACTATTTAATATTGCTCCTCCTGTTTATAAATACAGGTATTTAAGCTGAGGTAGTAAGTAATGTAAAATTTCCATGTTAAGGGAAATTCAATTTTATGCATGTCAGCATTTTTAGGGCAATATTTTATGTAGATATTCTTAGACAATGCTGGAATATATATCTAAGTTAACAGATTTGCACAAATGTACTTATGTTAAGTCCTTTAGTTAAACATTTAGCTGCTGCTGAGGTTCTGAAACATGTTTCTTGGCTGGTACTTATTCTTCAAGTACCTGCATTCCTCAGTGGTTCTCAACCTTCACTAAAAAAATGCCAGTACTTTCATATATTCAATGGGAATTACTTATGAAAACACCCTTTTTTAAATCTGAGTTTGAGTTCCCTGGGAAGCAGAGAGAAAAGAAAAAAAAATATTCTAGTTTCTTCCTAGAGCAACTTTGTAGGCTGCTGCCTGATTGCTTTAGAAACTCATGTTGGACAGCCAGTTCTCACAGGTTTCTACAAACTTGGGCAATTAATACCATTCCTGACTATAACAGAGCGCAGTTTTCAGAACAAGGATTTGTGGCACCTTAGCTGGACTCTTTTTTTGGAAGCCATTTCACAACTAGATTATAATAACAGGAAAGGTTTTGTTCTCATACACTTCAGCCTCATCTTTAAAATTTGCATTGATCCAAAGCAGCAGTCTTCAACGTTCCTAAATCTCTGCTGACTATTTCTAGGAGTACAGCAAATTGTAATTGAAAAATAAAATACAAAAATAAAACCTATTATCAATGGACTTAATTCACTATTCAGGAGCTTTCACTGGATAAGCCCACAAAAAGGTCAAAGGCTGCAGATACACAGGATAACCATTTGCTGTCTAGTGCAGCTGCATCTGGATTGTTTAATTGATTCAAAGGCTTGTACTGGAGCTTCCAGCTAGCATTACAGATAGATTTGGAATCAATAAGGATTTGGATTATTGCTGCTGAAAGGCTTACATCTGATTAAATCTTGGAGACATCAGGCAGAGCAATCTGTACCAGATGAGATTTGTGTATTATTTTCTTGGTCATCAGCAGCTCCAGTGACCAGTGGTGACAAATGTGTGGATCGCCATGCAGGAGCAGATGCATGACTAGAAGAAAGGGGAAGCCCTTTGTAAGTAAAACACATTTGTGAAGTGAAAATAAAGGACAACACTGTGATGGCTGCGGGGACATCAAGGTGATTATCAGACACAGAACCCTGCCAGAAAGGAGACAGCTAACAGAGGGAGAATGCCAGCGCCCTCTGCACCGCAGCCACCGCAGCCAGCAGGGCACAACCTGCTGCGCTCTGTCTGCAGGACATCTGCCCTGCTGTCACATGGCAGCTCTGGAGAGTCTGACACTTTATAAAAACGGTATGTTCACTCTGAATGCTTCTGAGCAACTTTTAGCTAACATTGAGAAAAGCAAAGCACACAATTCTGGAAAGAGAATCTTGCACTCCTACTAGAAATCCTCCTCATTAAAAGATCTTACTCTCCCAGAAAAAGATAAAATGCCAGTTAAACTCCTTTTTTAATATGGTGTGAATATTGCTGGTTTTTTTCAAAATACCCTGCAACCTCTTTTCTTCCTTTCAGCAGACACATGAATCCCATCAAAATCAGTACAAAATAATAAACTATAAGGCCTTTCAAAGAAGGTTGCTTATTCTCAGTCTTTACTTAGCTTCCACTGGCTTTTATTAAAAACTACCATTAGCTTTGTCAAAAAAAAATCAGAGTCTTTTTTTTTAAGAAAATTATTAACATGGTAGCACTGCAATGAGCTGCCATCACTTGAGTAAGTGTAACACTGGCAGCGAGAAATAAAATACTTTCTCAGTATCAAATTGAGAGTTACTCAGAGGAGAGGTAAGGGGCAGCCTTTTAATCTACATTGCCATTTTAATTTGAATGCCAGCACATTCTGAGACACTGCTTGAGCACAGTACCTGTGCTACATGAATACATCCCAGACCCTGCTTAGGCAGTGAGTAGGAGTTCTGGCTATGTGTCAAGGGACTGGCTTCAAGAAGGCAGTAGGTAAATTTTATGTCACGTTTTCTATTCTACAGGTCAATCGTTCATTAAAGAAGGTTTCACTAAAAGAAGGTTTCACTAAGAGCAGGAATAATAAATTGCACATTTGTAAGAACATTTCTGAGTTATGCTGAACACATAGGTTCTCACTGTGATGAGAATATTTAGTTTTCAATTCAACACCTTTGCTTCTTCCTGAATTTCTGAAAATGTAGTCATTTATAGGAGGGAAATATTAACATGAACACATCATGTCTTATTGTTGAATAATTTCTCTCACTATTAAGTAACTTTCTTTTTCACCAAGTCTTTAAAATCACTATTTGAAATACTGAAATATAATTAATCCGTGGTCTAAATATTTAGCAACAGGTCACTGAAATTTCTTGAATTAGTTATACTTTTAAAATGGTTCATAAAACAAATAATTTCACAGGCCATGAAATTAGGTCATTGAATTTCAAAGACAAACTTGAACTTTATTCCTAAACAAATGTCTTAATCTAAAAGGACATGATTTCTGTTTTGTTAAACAAATCTTGCACAGTTTACAGATCTGTACAGAAATATTAATTACAAGGCCACCTACTTTGTCACTATTTAAAAAAATATTCCAACCATAAACACCATACACTACTTAAAATTCAACAAAAAACTAAAGAAAAATGAGCAAGTTATAACACAGTAATTCTATTTACAAAATCCTATTTTTAAATTGTTACAAACAGGTTTTGTATATGTGAAAGAGGAAACGCATAAAGGGCCTCAGAAACCTGTGCATTTTATTAGACTTTAGGGTTTCTAAGTATATGCCATTAAAATTACATTATTATTGGTTTATGCTATTTAGCATCATGTTTTTTCGGATCATTTGACAGAAGTCTATTTAATAAGTCAAAGTAACACACCAGACTAACTTATCAGACAGGTTTTGGAAACTAAGGTATTAAATTGTGAGATTTCATTAATAAAAAGAGTACCAGAAAAAGCTTTTATTTTTGTTATCCAGCTATTACTTAAATATTTTATGCAAGGGATCTTTGCTAATCCAGGTGAAAGAAAGTAATAATCTGAATTTTTTTAGCCTGAGTAGGTATACAATTCAGAGGATTTGCTACCCACAACCCACCTGTGCCTAACCTGATAATTTGTGTTGGGAATTTGTTCTACTCTGAATTCTTGTGAAATATCCTTTGGACCACAATTTGACATCTGTTACAGATAAGTTATGCAGAGACCATTTGTTTAGACATTGAGCATGTGATACTTTTTTTTCCCTTTTTGCTTTCCCTGATTGGCTAACTTCATTGCAAAGTACAGTGTAAAAATCAGTAGTTCTGTGGAGCTGTCACATCTGTTCTGAACATGGGAAGGAAAAAATAATTTAAAAAAACCCCAAAGATCTTTGATCACAAAAAGAGAAATCATGCTTGCGTATCACTAAAGGAGAAAGCTTATTGTACCATGTAAAACCTGACAGGTATTAAGAGATTTGCCAGCAAGGCATGAGAGATAGGGTAAGGCAAATGAAACCTTGAGAATGGTAAATCAAAGAACTAAATTGAGATTTGGTCACAATTCCCTTTCATGCAACTAAATCAGGAGAAATATATGTTGCCCGTTATTTTTGGCTTAAATTATTCTGAATAGCGTATTGTACAGCAATGTTACTTAAAAAGGATCAGGGACCATCAGCAGTATTAACACAGATCCTAATTTATACTGACAGGACATAGAGTAATCCAATGCTGAACACAGTATGCTATCAGAAGTTTTTGAAAGAGGCTTGACTGCAAATGAAGTTATTGCAGAAGTATGCCCTGAGGTATCAACTTCCATTGAATGGCAAGAGACACAGAACCCTTGATGGAAGATACAACATTGCATCTTGAAATCCATGATAATTGCCATTAGTTGAAACTTGTCCTCTAATACCTTGCTGCCTCCATTCTTATCCAGGCCCAGAAACTAATGAAAAATAAAACAGATTTATATGGATTATGTATTTTAAAAGGAGACATACAGAGAGCAGGAGAAAGGGAGAAAGAGGCTCTAGTTATTCCAAGTCTGTAGAAAGATGTAAGGAAGATGTTTAAAATTAAGCTAAGCATAGGCATAAACCTTACTGTTATATTGAAATATTTACTCAGGTTAAGCTTTTCATCTGCTTTTAGAAGTAAATTTTTTAATTTAAAAAAATGGGTTTGTATCATTGCATTTTGTAGTCACTTGGCCACAGAGTCTTGAACAGAAGAACTTTATCTAAAGAAACCCAATCAAGTTTGTGACATGCAAACAGAAAAGGGAGAAGAGATAGGGGAGTAAAAGTGGGTTAGTACTATGATTATGTAACACCCAGTCTCCAACTTGAGATTTTTGTTCTTCAGCAGTAAAGGTACACATCTTGAGATGGCAGATTCTGATACAAAAAGTAGGAAAAAAAAACAACAAAAAGGTCTCGACTTTCTGAAAAAAATAGATCCGATCATTTTCATTATCTTCAAAATCAAAGTTTCTAGAGATTTTCTCAGATTTTAGCAGGAGAAAGTGTCAAAGCAGGAGAATTTATGCAAAGAGAAATTTCAAATTCTCCAGCACTACTGGCAACCTTTCAGGAAGTGCTTTTCCTAGCATATGAAACTACTTCCTAAAGACTATCTGGAGAGATTACTAATAATGGTTTTCATATAAAACCAGGATGGAATTATGTGCACACAAAAATAATGCAGTAGAAGGATTCCTTTGACTTTTTTCCCCATTAGCTTATTGTATGTACCTCAAAGCACACACATGTATTTACAGGATTGCAGTCCTGGACACTGGAATTTTGGACACACACACAGCAATACCAAGAGTCCATTGTAGTCACTGAGGTCACCATTTACAGGACCAGACCATGAAACAACTTCTGTTTGTTCCTGCATATTTCTAACATTTCTTTTACTGAGAACAGCAATTTCCTCAATGCTTTAACAGCAGCTCTTTTCAAACAAAGTTGATTCAGACACAAGGAACACATGTCTCATTAGAGTAACTGGCAGTGAGAATGACATTTCTGGTATGCTGAATTAAGTTTTGCTTCAAAAGAAAGTGTTTTGTTTATTTTCAAATTTATTTGAACTAGGATCGCAAAAGAAGGAAAAACTTAAATGGATGAATTTTAAGGACATTTTGTTTCATTCTGAAATAGTTCTAAAACAACTTGGAGAGCAATTATTAATTTAACTTTATAAACATGTATGGTAGATGCTATTAGATGTTTTTATTAATTTAACTAGAGGCTATTTCTGACACCTCACACAATAATCTCCCATGCTCTCTTACATTTAAGAAAAGTCAAATAGCTGCCATTCTCAATTATAAGTGGCAAAACCTGAGCAGTATCTATTAAGTTCCTGTTTTTTTCTGAGAAGGAACAAAGAAAACAGAACCTGCTGTTTCAAAAGTCTAAGATTATAGAAGTGTTGCCTTAATATGTCTCTTTCCAGTTATTTGCACTTGTCATTTGGATCCATTAGAACTTAAACTATGGCATAACTGTATTTCTTTTTTAAGCTGTCATTAAAATTGACTGTGCCTTTAAACAAATGTGCCCAGATGCTCTGGGTACAGCTAATCACAGGCACAAAGGCCCAGTCAAGGTCAGGCTGCAACTTTGTCTCTAATTGCCTGGTTATACATTCCTTGTTCACGAAAATCTTCCACCGACTTCAATGGGATTTTTGTTTAGTGAGGATTACAGGATTCAGCCTCCTAGCTTAACTACTGCATCTATACATCACTGTGTGTAATATGCTTCAGTCTCTACAGTTATAGTATCTGTAGTTTTACTAAATATCATGTTGATAAATATCCCTAAATAAATATCCCTAATGTAGCCCTAAATATCATGTTGAGCTTTTTAAGATTTTTTTACCATTCCAAAGGCCTAAAATGCAGTTTCTGGTTTTTATCCTTTTCTTTTTTTGGACCTTCCATGGTCAGCACTATGGGACTTTAAAAAATAGTTACCTGGAACCCTCTCTTAACTGCTGCTATAATCTTCATTTCAAACACTCTAATTTGCTTTCTAAACCTACTGACCTAACTACTATATCAGCCATTCTGCTAAAACATAAAGACAGTATNTAGGTCCTTATTAAAGCAATCTGGCGATTTTTACATGATCTTACTAATGCCCACAATAGCTTTTGTTGACTTCTCTAAACATTTTTGCTTACTACAGCATGTTTGTATGATTAATTCTCAATTCCACTTTTTTTACATGTTTACATCAGGTTGCCTGCAGTCTTCCTAGTTTACCCCACAACATATGTTCATGAAACATTTTTTCATCATTATGCAAACACTACAATCTAGACAAAGTGCACGCCATCATTTTTTATCAGACCAGCTGTACAACTGAAAGACAAGGGTGTTTCTATGTAGTCAGTTCAGGCCTGTTGGTCTCTTCCTCATCCAAACTGAACACATGAGGAAACCCAGACACAGCTGACAAGACAGTTCACTCAAGTGCCTGATTCTGACAGCACAAAACAAAACACCAAGAGCATTTCCCCAGCTCATCCCAGCTGCTCTAGCAACAAAACACCCTTTTTGTCACTTCCCAGGGCATGCAACCTGCAGTATCACACTGCACAAAAACCTTTCCAAGGGGCTGAAGCACGTACTTTGACAATTTAAAAATCAAAATATACTCAAAAACCCCAACAAAATCAAGTTTCTCTGAACTGATGGACCCTCCAAAGCAACAAAACCAGTAATTATGCCTCAGAGACACTAAAGGGGAGCTGAGGGTACTGACAAAATACTCTGAGACAAGTGTGTGTGCTCATCCTGCTCTGGGCAGCATTGACATTGGGTGGAACCACAACCAAGGGGCCTGAGGGCTCGAGTTTGCTCTCTACTGCAATCCACAAAGCCCACCTGGATGGAGCCTTTCCTGCCTTAAGAAATGCCATGAAGGTGAGATATATTTGGTGCAACCCTTGTCAAAATCTTGATTAACCCCTAACGCCTCCCAAAGTAAAGCCTGGCACATGGACTAACCGGAAAGTGAAAACAGATCAGTGAAACTACAGGACAGCACATTTCATTTACAACTCAGTAACTTCCCCATGCAAGTCCTATCACAAGGAAGCCAAGCAGCTTCAGGGAGCTACAGTTTTGTCCAATCAACTTTACTGACATATGATAAATCCCTGTTGCATTTGTGTATTTACCAGATAAATTTTTAGGAAATTGTTTTTTCTCCATATTCCCTCCTCATGCAAGATCTTTGTGCAAATATAGCTACCTCAAGCTCTCTGACCCCTGTATTCTAAACTGTCTGGTAGATTAAAGAAAAAAGCATTCATGCTGGAAGCCTTTATACATCACAAACTTAGCCTCTGTCATTGCAAACATTTCAAGCAGAATACCAAAAATAACCCAAGCAAAGCTGCCCAAGTAGAAAGCCAAGCACTTACTGGTCTTACCATAGGAAACCATTACTTGACTGTCTCACACTCTCTGAACTCCCTCACATTTGTAATCCTACCTTGGGTCATGCTATCTATACTCATATTCTCAGATAGCATCTCCATTTTTGTAGCACAACACTTTTGATAGAGATGTAGAAAAATAAAATCTTATGTTAGAGAAATACATGCCTCCTTAATGCATTGTCAGGGAAAATTTAACTATTTTTTTTTATTTCTGATTGGAAAGATGTGCTGGTGAACACTCAGTATTTTTATTATGTTAAACATTTATATTTTTAAATCTATAGACTTTGTTTCTACCAGGCCCATGGTCTTTAGCTCATGTGAGTCTTTGGGTAACTTCAAATGTTTCTGTTAGCCTCAAGTCTAGATATTACTTTCTGACTTGTGAGCAATATGTCAACCAT
>VZTT01062008.1:60626-80589 GCA_013400855.1 Buphagus erythrorhynchus
GGCTTCTCTTAATTCCCTTATCTTGTCCCTCCTCCTAGAAGATGAAACTAGGGAATTAAGGGAAATTTGTGACCTAACTCCACCACCTTCCTCTAAATAGCCTTGCAACTGTTCCTGTACTTTTCTGTGGAATAGGGCATCAACAGAAAGAAAGGATCTCCTGGATTGCCCCTGTACTCAGCACTGCAGTACTGTTCATCAAAAGGCATTTGGAAGATGGAATTTCCTGCAAGCAAATCCATAATAAGGGTTTCAGGCACCATAAATACCTCAAAAGAGCTACAGATTTAAATTCTGATCTGGAGGGAAAATATCTCCCCAAGCTGGCAAAGCCACATGCATACAGGAACTAGAGAGATACCACACCTGTAATGAAGGTCTAAAGATGAAAATAAAATCAGTCTCTTAAGCAAGAGGGTAAGAGAAATCTGACAATGCACCCAGTCACTCTGACTGGCCAAAATATAAAAACTAATGAAATTTGTATTTCATTGAAATACAGAATGAAATAATTAAATGACACATTATGTTTCTTCTTTAGTTTGGTCTTCAAAAATTTAAGGACATATATCCCAGATCCTCAAATTAAATGCCTTCTTTTTTCCCCCAAGTGCTGAAAATAACTTTTTTGCCTGTGTAACACAAGCTTCAAATTATAAATCTTAATAATGTTAATTAATATTAATTATAGAATAAGTCTTTGCATATATTGCAAGTCAAGAAAATCAAAGATACTCCACTGCCCCCAAACCAGCATGATCCTTGTACGAAGTAGCTCAGAATCTACAAACTGCTCATTGCATCTTCAGTGTGAAAACGGATCAAACCCATGGACAAGGCATCCTTAAGGAGATACTGAAGAGGCAGAGGCATGTCTTCTCATATCCTCAATCCAACAACTGTGGATGTCAGGTGAGTAGGAGGGGAGGGAGCTGCAGAAACTGATTAAGTCCAAATATTCTCCTTAAGCAGTACAGCACATGCTGCTGACACAATAAAGGCCACTTGCAAACAATTAGTTTGCCCCAGTGGGGTATTTCCTATATTCTTATGCTTTAGGCTAGGCTTGACATGTATCTAAAAATTTGCAAGCATGGGCAGGTTTTAAAATTCGCTTGGTCATATGCACCTAATTAGTGCATATAACCCAGCCCTCACAAATCTTGCCTGACAGTAACATCTTATTGTTAGCAGGCATAAACAGTCTTTGAAAGACTGCTGACATGTTTCACAGATCACACTGAGAACACATCTCATTTTTAAAGAAAAATCATTAAGGACATTAAATGTACAGCTCATAGTTTATAACTCAAAAGATAGCTAGTTCCATTAAATCTCTCACTGTGCACATGTGGCAGGCAGAAAAACACATTAAAAGCATAATGAACACAAAAGTTTAAATAATCATACATCATCTTGAAACAGGCCCCTAAGAACAGCTTTTATGTGAATTTTGAGGAAGTAGTAATAACTATGAAATCCTGTTCTTCAGTATAAATATGGGTAGTTCTTTAAAGGAGGCATTTTAATCATACTCATGTCTGACATGTTACAAAATACTGGCATATCAAGACACACATTTTAAAACAAATACACAAGTGAAATTATTAGGAAAGAGAACAAAACATCACTGTGTCCCAACACACATCTGTTGTGTCCCACATATGGAATCTTGTGTGCACTCCTGGCTCTCCGCCCTCCTTGTTCTGCAGTGTTAAAGAGAATTAAGAAGGTATGAATTCAGGTGATCAAAGGTAAAGAACAATTTAATTCCAAAAAGAAGGTTACATACGTAAAAAATCTTTAGCCTGAAAAAGAACAGTGGAGAGGGGAACTAAATAAAAACACAAGTGGCATGGACAGAATTTCTCCCTGCCTTGTCCAGAGGAGGGACTCTGGAAGTTTCATATTTAATCAGCAGGTGTCAGAACCAATTCTTTTGTTTATCTTGACTCTTTGTTTGGATGCTTTTAAATTTACTATTATCTGTAGCAAACAGAACATCCACTTAAAGCATACTTATTGATACAGAAAAGCATTGATGTGAAAAGCTTCTGTGGGCTCAATGAGCACCTGGAGAAAAGTCAACTGAAAGCTATTAAAGAAAATGAAATAACACACACACACACACCCCATCATTTAAGGCAAAGAAGTCCACAAGCTGCTGCCAACAGCCTGTCAGCATGTAGTGACACTTTCCATTTCTTTGCTTAGGAGGTGGTTGTCAAGTAGATCCTGTAATTTGGCAGAGCCTTGGATGGTAAGGGCATAAATAAAAAGAAAAGAAGGCCAGCCAAAAAGACTAAGAGGTATTGGAAGACCAGAAGAGTAGCCAGGTGCATGTTGCCATGGTTGCCCTTTCACAAACATGATGAGCCTGGGGATCCTGTAAATGCCTGCTGCTGGGTTTTCTAACTGAAGTCCCCAGCTGGCCAAGGAGTGAGCAGCAGGTACATGCTGACACACCAGATATATCTACCTAATGTGGTCTGTGGGATGCAAAGGTGAAGGAACAAAGTGGAACAGAAATCTCCCAAGCCATTTCCATGAGGTGGTTTGAGGACAAATCAGCTGGATGTTGTGCAACAAGCTCCCTAGAGGTGAATCAATCAGGGCAGCTCACATGATCGAGGATAAAAGAAGAAAGTTTTGGGGGCAGGACTCATTGGGTACTGTCTTCTTGCAGGAATAGACATGGCCGTGGCTAAAGGGCAGCCTTCACCTGGAAGGAACTGGGGAGAAGGGTGTGTCAGGGGGAAGATGTGATGGATCATTTCTCATCATGTACTATGTGTGAGGTTTCCAACATCACTCTCCAATCATTCTCATCACATCACAATCATCCACATCACTGGGGCACAGGATGCAAGCTCAGTGGCTGTGCAGCATGGGCTCTCCAATGAGATTGCTGAGAGTGCCATATAGGGCTAATCAGACATTTTGTCTGACCAGCTACACAAATTCTACTCTTACGTGACTTCAGTACTCCATATATATAGCATAAGCCAACTAATCAAGGAGTAAAGCGGCAACTTACAGGCTCAAAGTAAAAACAGAGATCATCCACCTGTCATATGAGATGAGGATTTGAAAATTTCATTAATTTTCTCAAACTGCTAGCTAAGATATTCAAAGAGTTTCATTACTACAAAGAGCCTTTTTATGCTGTTAATCCAGATTAGTGGTGACTGTTCAATTTAGAGTTTGCCTAAATCTTTAGTTCTACCTGATGCAATAGAACAGCCTAATTCTTCCTTCCTTTGAAGCATGGCCCTGCCCTCTGAAAATTCTTCTCTGCTCCTTCCCCTACTTCCTGTTCCAAATTCATGGTTCATTGTGCTTTTACTGCTTTACAGCCCATCCACAGACATTTCAAAAAGGAAAGTACTTCAGAGCTCCTCTACAGATTTTTACTCCCTTATTTTAGTGATTTGATGACCTGCTGGCCCAACCACCTGGAGAAAAAAAAATCATTACTCTTAAAGATCTTCATAATTTTCATAACCGATAAACAGAGAGAAATCAGCAGCTCTTCTTGGATAAGACAAATAAAAACATTTTATCACAAAACACTTTATAACTTTTAGTTTTACAGGCTGCCTTTCATCTGACTTGACCACCATAGTCTTGGAGAGAACCATAACTGTAGGCAGCCCTTTATCAACCAATTTGCCACTCTAAGGTGGTCTGATCTCAGTCTGAGCCCAGCTGTTAATTTAAACTACCTCCCTCAGCACACAAACATTGAACCCGTCCCAAGAGGGGACATTCTCACGTGTCCACTGCTATTAACATGGCATTCCTGGCAGCTGAAACAAATTGCACTGAGGTAGCCAGGAGCTGCCCACCTGCTGGGCTCTGCTGAGCCACAAAAGCTGCCCAGACCACTCCAAACCCTGCGTTCAAAGAAGTCCCCATACCTCAGGGTGTGCCTGGGAACACAAGGCAGAAGGCACAAACTCAGCATCACTGACACTCCAGCAAGCAAGGAAACCCTCTGAGAATTGCATTTTGAGCCCCTTGCTTCTGTCGTGCAGCAGTTTAGATGAAACTAAACTTTACAAAGGAGACATGGCCAATATCCACCATATTGGGCCTCAAGTCAGTGGGACTTCTAGCAGCTATTAGTGCTCTCCTGAAAACTGTGCCCTGTGAGCTGCACAAGATTCTTGGTATTTTTAAATGAACCAACATTTTGCCCTTGTCTAACCAGACAGAACATACTCAACTGGAAAGTCAAAGTAATTGTCCTTCCTGGAAAAAAAAAAATTCTCCGTATTTACTGAATCTACTGTGCAAGCCTGCTTATTAACAACATTGTCTCATTTCCTCCAAATCACTGAATATTTCAGTACTAATGCATTAAAGGAGGTAAAATTAAAAAATATCCTTGTGGAAAAGAGATATTGAATGCTTACCGTGAATAGTTTGACATTTATAAGTCAAATGAAACAAAGTAAATTGTTGTATTTGTACTGCAGCAACGCTCTGCCTATTATGCAAGATGTGCTGGAGAGCGGGTGGGGTGAAGAGGAAGTCCTAGGCTCTGTTTTAATTTGGAAACATCTGTCCCTAGGGAAGGGACAAACGTCAATAAGGCATCGTCTCGCAAGTTTATTTTGTATTTTCCTTTCACAGTTAATTGCACTGCTGATCTAACCATAAGTAGCAATTCTATAAAAAATATACTATTATCTCCACCAAGACTCTTGATATTATTACTTTTACAGGCAAATGATGTTTCTGTCAACTGTATCTGTGGGTAGTTACAAACAGAACGATCGAAGTTCCTTATTTCTGAGAAATAAGAGTGGTGTATTCTAAGTAATAGTGAGTGTGCAATTAAGCAGAGATTCTCTCCTCAGCAGCACACCAAATAAAGAATTATCCTTTTAGGGGCGCAAAATACAAGCACTGTGTGTGACTTCCAGTGAAACCTACAATTATGGTATCCCCATAGTCTCCAACTCACAGCAGTCACAAAGCTGTCACATAGTGTGCACCTCACAGCTGTTAGTCAAGAATGGCAGGTCAAGACTGGTAAATTCACAGGGCTCCAAAGACAACATTTTAAAAGAAAATAGATTGTTTTAAAAATTAAAAAACAAACAAACAACAAAACAAACAACAAAACAAACAACAAAACAAACAACAAAACAAACAACAAAACAAACAACAAAACAAACAACAAAACAAACAACAAAACCCTCTCAGAATTACTTCCAACACTTGAGATAAGAAAGGCTTTCCCTTGTTTGTTTTTTTTCTAAGGGAACAAAGAAAACCAAAGAGACTTTTCCTTAAGCAGACTGGATAGTTTACCCACCAGCTGTAACTTTCTCTCTCCCCTCTGAAACAAATACACCCATGAAACAAACTAACTAGCCCTCCAAATATTTAATTGTCTACACAAACATGAGTAAGTCGAGAGCAGATAAGGTGTAAAGCTTTGCTTGGCCCGTTTTTCTCTTGGCTCTGAATATTGTAACTGATGCCACAAGTACATTCTGGACAGCTGGAGCAGTTCACCACAAATACTTCAACTGCCAAATTCAGCTGGCCAAATGTAAGTTGAAGGACAACAACAGTAGTTTTGCTTCTTTTAAACAATCTCAAATAGAATGTAATATTTCTGTTGGAAGACACCTACACCAATCATCTACTCCAGCTGCCTGACCACTTCAGGGCTGACCAAAAGCTAGAGAATGTTGTTACAGGCATTGTCCAAATACCTCCAAAACACTGGCAGGCTCAGGCCATTGACCACCTCTCTAAGAAGATTGTTCCAATGTTTGATCATCCTCTCAGTAAAGAAATGCTTCCTGATGTCCAATCTAAACTTCCACTGGCACAGTTTTAACCACTCCCATGCATCCAACCACTGCACCTGAGGGAGAAGAGATCAGCATCTCTCTCTCAACTTCCTCTCCCCTGAAAGCTGAGAGAACAGTGAGGTCAACCCTCAGACTCCCTCTCTCCAAGCCAGATGGACAGAGTCCTCAGCTGCTCTTCATAGGACATTCCTTTCAGCCCTGTCACCAGCTGTTGTCCTCTTCTGGCTGCCTCCAAGGACCTTCACAATCTTCTTGAATTCTGGGACTCAGAACTGCACACAGAACTCAGGGTGAGGCCACAACAATGCAAAATACAGCAGGAGAGCCGGGTGTCTACTGTTTCTAAAAATCTTTAGAAATATTAGAAGTTTCCACACATGCTTTTGGGGTGTTGAGGGAGTTACTATGGGTCATCTTTGGGAAAAATATTAGTAAATAGCCAATTGTTGCATCTGTTCTCAGAAGCTATCCCTTCTGCTTAATTCCTCTCTTCTCTCTTTCTCAACAGAACACAACTATTGAGAAAGGAAAGTCAAAGAATTAAACCATATAATGATGTAAAGGATTTTGTTCTTCATGATTCCTGAAATGACTTATTTCTCAGTGCTGCCACAAGAAGGTAGGAGAACTAACACTGGTGATGTCACACTTGACAGCAGACAGAAATACATGTGTCATTTGCTCCCCAGCAGCCTTCTGGAACCTTCTTCCAAGAACTGTCCAATTCTTTTCCAGAATTTTCCCTTGCCAGTAAGAAAAGTACTGCTTAGTTCAGTAAGGAAGATATAAAATACCTTCAACAGTTTTTAAGCTGCATTCTCAAGGTCAAGCTATCAGAAAATTGTCACTGAGTAGGTAAAGTCATTATGTGAACAGTTTGAAGTAATACAGAGTTTAGGGTGACAGCAGTGTCAGGTAACTAATGTCATTAACTTCAATGAAAAATGATTGCTTGGGGAAGTTAACCATAATCAAGATCCCAAAAGTTAGCTGCAGATGATGTATGGCCTTAGTAACTACATGAAGAATGACTACATGCTCATGTCAGTAAAGACTACAATGCAGTCAAAATACATCAACTGCTATTACTTTTTTCCTTCTCCTTATCAGAAGTTTGCCCCCACGCCTTCTCCTCCTGCCCCAAAGAACACCATTTCTCTTGGTTACTTTGCTAAAAAGGAGCTTCTTACTAGAAAATCTATTCCTTCCACTGGCAACTGCAGTCTCTAAATACTTGTAAGGAGTTATAGCTATCTTAGACAAGTCAGGGAATGTCAAAAGCAAAAACCCAATAAACTACTACAGAGCTAAGGGGATTGATTTATGATGATTATAATGGAAGAATAGAAGAATAAATGACTTACAGTGTAGCTATTTCCTAACTAAAGTCTGAAATGCAACAAAGGGAGAGCAACACAAATACTGTCACCAAAAGAACTTCTGAAGACAGATAAACACAAAACAAGACAAGTTCACAAACTCAAAGATATGGGGTAAGTTATCAGTGTTTTAAATTAAAATTCTGATGCAATTTATGCAGCCATTAGTGTATTTGAAGTAGATACACATTTACATGGAGGGGAATTTGGCATTACATTATCACTCTGAAAAGAACTAAGGAGAAATTTAAAAAGTAATAAACATTTATAATAGATAAAGAAAACAACCATACCTATCCTACTCACTGAGCAAAATTCAGTACTTTACCAAACAAAACTCTTAAGAAGCAATTTAGTCTTTGAAAGAGCTTGCAATTTCAAGGGACAATCTTGCTTGGAATTTCTTATAACTCATTCTACAAACAGCTGTAGCATTTTTTTTTTTAAATTAAACAGGATATTACATTTTATAGGAAACCAGTGTGACTTTAGTTGGATTCCCTTTTTTCCAAGGATTTTCTTTTAATGAATCACTGACCACATTCAAAAAAGCAGCAGCTAAACACAAGGTTCTCGACAGACTTTCTATCCTGGATGCAGGGTATCAATGGGAGAATATTATTACCATCACCCTCAGCTACAACAGTCTGAAGTGTAAGTACTGGTTTATTTTTACTTAAATAAGTGGATACACATCCTTGAAAAACAGGCAAGACTTTGAATACACACAACCTAAGTAAGCATAAGAATAATACTTTTGATGGGATGCTTCTGTATGCTTCTGCACAACACTGCAGTTAAAATGACCTCCAAAGTTTTTAATAACCTTCATAAATGCATGGGATTGCTGCTGACAAACAGCTGAAGTCCCTCCCAGGCACACTAGTGTGCTTACACTAGACACCCAGGAATGCACTCTAAAGAATTACAAAGTGCAGTGAGTTCTTTGAGCTTAGTACTGTACTTTACTCACATAAAGGGCTAGACCAAAGTTAAATATCTATGTTTGCAGAAGCATTGCTTAGTCTTTAAAATAATTACTAGTACCAATGTTCATCCTGTTGCATCTGCTACAAATAATGCTTCTAATAAAACCAGCATCTTTTTGTGTTCATGTGTCTGAAAAGAGAGTGGCCACACACATACACACAAGAAAATTTGCAGCAGATTAAACAGCAGTAGCAGGAAAAGATAACATTCTCCCTATATGCACAATTTAGCACTGCTTAAGTATGGGGAGTGAGGTGTGTGCTTGTTTTCAGAACAGACAAGGCAGCCTCATCTCTCACCTGTGCACAGAACACAGAGAAAGGCACTTGATAAACTTATGAGGGACCATAAAACTGATGGGTCTGAGATTATACCATGGAGATACAGTGGCAGTAGGAAACCTGGGCAACTGACACACTGCTTTTCCTCACACTTCCACCAACTAACAGTATTTAAACTCTGTTAGCCACCAATGAGCAGCACTGTATGATTAGGTCAGATTTGAAATAATTTTATAATAATAAAATTAAAAAGGTGTATCTCAGGTAGCATCCAAGAAAAATTCAGCTCAAGTAAGCGTGTATATTTACACTACAAAAAATCCCAAAATCCCAGAATCACAGCACAAACTGCTCTGTCTTTATTGCTGTGTAAAGAGGCCCTAACGAAATTTTCAGGGATGTGCTTTAGAACAGGCAAATACACTTTCATTTGCTATTCCCATTCTAATACAAAACTAAGAATCTTTGCATAAATATAGCTTTAAACCTTTTCAAACTACATGGGACAATTGACCAATATTGCTTTTGCATAGTCACATGATTCTAAAGACTATGCAACAAAGTGATGGTGCAGCTGTGGCAAGCCCTACCAGCTGTGTGGTTTCGTTCCAGGTATTGTTACCATTATAATAATTCCTGCTATTGTTACCTCATTGCCATTAATGAAGTCTAGGTACATGCTACTGCCACACCTTCATTTCAATAACATAAGAAGTTTAATTCCTGCACAGAATGCCCATGTAGTTCCTTCAGTTCATTTTGAAACTTTCAGCCAACAAACAATATGGAATTATTTATTTATTTTAAATAATACTCTCCCAGGTACACAGTGTATACTCACCTCACGTTCCCTATTCAAAATTACCTAAAGAACAAAAGCCAGGGACCAAACATACTATAAGAATTATTAAAACATCCAAAGACAGTGCAGGGAGCTAAAGTTTCAAGCCACCGGTGTGACACAACAGCTCACCCTCCCCTCGCCGCAGCTGCTCCGAGCATCCCTGCGGGGCGGCGGGTCCTGCCACACGGTGTGACATCGGGGGCGGCAGGGCTGATCCCCGGGCCCGCCGTGAGCACAGGCCGCCCCAGGACCAGGCTGCCTTCCAGGAACATAAACAGCCAGGTGGCCAGGAGCCACCCCGGCGGAGAGAGGGGCCAGCGCTGCGGCGGCGAGCGGCTCGGCTCCTCGGGACAGCCCCTGCGTGCGGGAAGCCGCAGCGGGGATTGACGGGCACGGCTCGCTCCCGTCCCACCGCGCTGACAGATCGGCCCAAAAGTATTAACCTGGGCCCCGAAAGCTTGGCAAGAAACGAACTTTACCCTTAGGCTGAAAAAAAAAAGGCAGAGGTGGGGGGTAGGAGTGGGGAGGGATGAGGCAGTGTTGCACAAGCTTATCAGTGCCCACTTGCTGCAGAACATGCCCTTGCAAGAGCTGTGTATGAAGAGCTACTACTATTTATATCTGTAACACTTCCAAGTTGCTGCAAATCTCTAGACAATTTTAATATGTGAAAATTACCTGCTTAAAAACACAATGCCCCTGTCTTTTGGCCAGCTTTTCCTCCTATGTTGGAGAAGCCTCAACTTCATTCACTTTTTAAAGTGTTTCTAAAGCTAAAGCTCTTGAAATAGGAGTGGAGAGAAATAAATATTATTGCATAAAGAGCTGACCCAAAGGCCTGGATGACCTGTACTTAGGCATCGGTTTAACATGCAGCAGCATGGCATCTTGATGGGAAGTAAAAACATAAAATCTGTGAACTTCTTTGAAGTTAACAAAGTTCAAGCAGATGACTTTATACTGACAATACAATCATATTTTCCTTGAAACAATTATTAGCAGTTTACTTATTTAACCCTTTCAAAATTATTTAAGATATTCATCTCAACATTCACAGAAACAAATATGTGCAGTACTCACTCACTCAAACAGCAAAAGCAACAAACTCACAACTAAAGATCCCCAACATGTCTAAGTCTGCTTAGATGCAGAATCTTTCTCTACTTACTACTCAGCAGCAGTCAGGCACAGAAACGTTTTCCTATTAACGTAATCGCTTAACACAGGCTATCCCACTCCCTGTTCCCCTGACCTTTCCTTCCTTTGGTTTGCTGACAGTTTCTCTTTTTCCAGGGAGCAATTGCACTTATACACAATGCACTACAGCGGCAGCTCCCAAAGGCTTCGAGGTTTCTTCAAGAAACAGAGTAACTTTCCACACCATATGCATGGGAACACCAAGCATCACTGAGGAGAGTACCTTCACTATCAGCTGTTCTACCTCAGCAGTCTAAGTACACAAAATACATGCTGTGCTCCAGTCTGGATTCTTTCTACCTTTCCAGCATAAGCTATTCTGAGGCTGTAGAATTCAAACGCCAGTTTCACCCAGTAAATAACTGACTTATAGGTTGGAAGGAGTTGAGGTATTTTTACCCTCCAGTAAGTTTTGAATTTATTCTTTTTTTTTTTTAATTTTTATAAATAGTCTAAGTGGTAAGAGTGGGTAGCTGAATTGATTTTGTGTTCCTACTTTTAAATACTTAAGTATAAAAAACACTTTATAGACTTTTAAGCAATATGATCACTGATAGCACATTAGCACCCAGAGTATGGCAATGTAAGCATTCAGCTGTAGTTAAAATATTTTAAGAGAGACTACAGTATAATCAGTAAACTTTTCCTATGCAGATTACTATTTGAAAAGTATGAAAGCATGACTTCTGTGTACAATGTATGGTCTACAACAGTTTGTGTATCTGAAGTGCAGTTAATGTATACTATCAAAACTTGACTTCCCAGGTAGTTACAGTAAAATCTCCCAAACTTTTAATCAGTAAAGCAAACAGCATAGCAGGAGAAAAAAATCAGTATATTAGTCTAAATTTTAATCCATGCAACTCCCACCCTGCCCCGTCCTGAAATGAATAATGAATGAGCTAGGTCATGACTGCTTTCAAAAAGTATGTCAGAAATCTTCAAAACAATGAGATGAGGGTAAAACAGACATCAAAGGTCTTCCTAACAATGCCACATGCTTATATAACCACATACTATGCATCTTTTTCATGCATCAGCATACCAGGAACCGCATAACCACAAGTACCAAAGGTACTTGAGTTTTATGTTACGAAACTTAATATGCAAACAAAAATTAACCGAGAATTTTAAGTATTTGGGTCTGGAATCCGAGAATTTAAGCCCAATCTTCACCATGCGTCTGGGCAGAACTAAGGTTTTCAGACTGGAGTGTCACCTTACACCTCCCGTCAACTCCGTCACGCAGCAGCAGCTCGCCCAAAGCATCAGTAACTCCAAGAGACTTTTCAACAAATGGAAAGTCTAGGGTTTTGTTGTCATCATCCTCCCACGCCTCCCTGGCCGCTTCGTTCTTGTGCCCAGCTGCTGCCCTGAGCGCTCCTCAGCCCTCCCTCCCTCCCTCCCTCCGCGCTCCCCAGCGCAGGACCCGCTCGGAGGCGCCTGCGGGGCGATCCCAGCTGCCAGGGCCGGCACCAGCCGCAGCCCAGGGAACGCAGCCCACGGCCGGGCCGGGGCCAGAGCGGGCGCGGGGATCGCTCCCCGATCGATCAGCCCCCGCTCCCCGGCAGGAGCGCAGCCCGGGGGCTGCCTCTGCTCATCAGGTGTTGCGCGTCTCTCTGCAAACGCAGCGATTCCCCGTGCAGCCCGCCCGCCAGCAACCCCGAAAACTCAGACACTTCTAAAAAAATTCTTTCCCCCACTTTTAAGGAGCCCCCCCCACTTCAAAAGGCTTCTCCCACATCTTTTCCTTGGTGGAATTCCCAAGCCGTCCGTTCAAAGGGACTCGCAGCCAGACGCCCAGAGGAGCGAGCTGGCATCTACAGCGGGGACACGGGCTTACCTTTGCCTCCCCCGCGTCGGGCTCCTCCTCGTAGTAGCCCTGGCCGGACTCGTAGGCGGCGGCAGCGGCCGGCTGCCGGGGTCCCAGGAGCACGGCGCCGGCAGCCAGGCAGCAGCTCAGCGAGAGCACCTCCAGCAAGTGCATGGTGCAGGGACGGCAGAGCGGGCGCGGAGCGGGGCCGCTGCAGCATCGGAGGAATGCAGCCGAAATTAGCAGGCTCCTTCTTTTCCTGTTCCCCACTTCTTTCGCTGTCCTCTCCCCCCTCCCTCCCCTCGCAATATCCAAGGCAGTAAAATCCGTGGGATGGAGAAGATGCGGTAGCAGCAGCTCCTATGCGCCTGCAGGGGAGTTCCCAACTTTCCCAGCCTCTTTGCAAATTCTCACCAAAGTTATCCAGAGTTTGCCAGGTAAAAAGCCCACCAGGAAACCGGACATCCGAGGCTGCGCTCACTCAGGAGCAGGGGAGGTGGAAAGCGCCGAGAGGAGGAGGAGGGAAGGGAAGGAGGGAGAGAGCCAGGGAGCAGCAGAGCGGGACGGAGCGGCCGGTCGCTCCGGGGAGATCCCTTCGTGCTGGCCGTGCCGTGCCGGGGGCTCGGTGCCGAGGGGCCCCGCTCCTCTCCGCTCCGCTCCTCCCGCCGCGCTGTGNGCAGGGAAGGGGCGGCGGGCGCGCCCGGCCCCGCAGAGCTGCGCTCGCCCAGCGCCGAGCCCCGCTCCGCCAAGATGAAGCCCGCGGCAGGTCCCAGCCCCGAGGAAAAAGCGAAGTGCCCCGCTCGGTTCATTTGGCTCGGGAGCCAAGGGGTGAAGTTTGGTAAAACTCACACAGAGAAATCATGCGAGGAAATTTTTGTGAATCCTAATCAGTTACTTGTTGAGCAGTGTTGGCAGCTTCACTTAAGACAGTATACAGCTATTTTTGGCTGCAGAAGAAAGGATTTTGCCATATTAGAAACAGTAATCCAAAGAGCACCATAATTACTTGTAGCCTTCCTATCAATGACATTTTGGAGCAGTCTTCGAAGAGAAGTAACACCCCATTCAGAGCCCTAAATAAAACTGAGCACAGATCCTGTGTTCCAGTTACACTGTGATTAAAAGTTCAAAAAGAATGCACATTACTGTCAAAGTAACACTCTACAGCCTGCTCAAATCTCATCTATGCAAAAGGAAAATGTTATATTCCCTATACTCTTATTTTTCGCTTGATTATTGAACCTTGAGTAAATATTTTAAAAGCTTTTAATTTGTTTTCTGCATCACTTATGTACATCTTTTGCTAATTAGATTGTATGGGAACCAACTATGGGGGCAGATCCCTGACTGCCTTGACTAGATGCTGGCAGTCTGCTCATGTTACACTGCTCTTATTCTTTGGGAATCCCATTATGTTATTATTCTGGCAGCAATATTCTCGGAGTTATACATAAAGGTGTCTCTCAGGTACCTCCTGGGGTTTTTTTTATTTATTTTTTATCATTTTCAAAATGGTATTTCAGCATGCTGCTGCACAAATATTTTAATGCTAGAAAGTAATCACTTCATTTGCAAACAGAATGAATTCTAAAGTTTAAATAGAGCTTTATTTTAAGAGGTTGTATAGTCATTAAAAAATTATTGAAGCACTAACATTTTTCTAAATACTTTCAAAATGGAGTAAAGCAATGAAATAAACACAGGGTAGAAGTTAAGCAGAACAGCTATGAAGATACAAAATAGCATACATAAATTAAAAAGAGCATTGTTCTTCGCTGGACCCTTAGAGCGCTTCAGATCAAAGCGTAGGATTAAAGCCTAAAAGAGAGCATAGTCCAGGATGCAAAATCCATCTAAACAGAAATACAGCACTACTGATTTCAGTTTAAACATATTAAAAATCTCTCAAAAGTATCACCGACTGGTATAGAGAGGAAGCTTTTTTGCAGCATTTTATTAAACTCCCCCTGACAAATCATGCACTTTATTTCAATAAGTGAGTGCTGTGCAAGGAGAAGCCGCGTAACTAAATCACAAAACAGGATGAAACATACCACTCCCGCTGTGCCATCATAATATCAGCTGGCTTCATTATTTATTTCCCCAGTTCTCCAGCACTTTCATTCTTCCCCCCACAATTCATAGAACATCCATCATGGGATCAAAGGCTTCTATGTAATAGAGCATTTCCACCAACTGCCCTGTATAGCAAGTGTCATAATTGAAAGCTAGTAATCAATGGTGCCTCAAGTCTCAGTCTAATCAAAGTTTTAACAAGAAAGTGGTTGAAATCTATGATAGACAAACATATAAATATTCCATTGGCTCTGGGACACTAAGGTTTTCCTTAATTTAGACTGTGTTTCTCTCCATCCCATGAAAGATGGCTAATTTAAAGGTTTACAAATTAAAATACGTCTTGTACTTTCTCCACCTTCTCACCTAAGGGTTAATACTTCTCCTCTTGTTTCCAAATTAAGTAGAAATCAGCCTAAAGGACAATTAATTTAAAATTCTAAGTGACACTGTGTACGCTAACGATGAGCTGACCTTATAAACACAGATGACTAAAGAGATACCCTAATAGTGTAAAGACACAGGTCTGGATCTTACTGTCCTATATGCTTAAATGACAGCAGCAGCTACTGTTGAAAAATAAAAACCACAACTTTTATGTCAGAAGTAAGATTCTTTCAAATTAATTCTTTTAATATTGTTTTAAGAATGAGTTTTAAAAATCCAGGCCCCAATCCCTTGTTCAAGTGGTGCAACGTACATCTGCCAAGAACACTCCTCTCCTCTATCTAGAAATACCTGATGTGTTCCTTTCAGATACATTCTGCTTCTGAAACACGAATACATTTCAATGCCTGTTTCCTACCCATTTGTTAGTGTGAAAACTCACTGCAAGAAATATGAGCTGAGAGTGGAAATAGAAGAGAGTTAAGAGCAGCAAGAAAAATCAGTAGCATGCTTTCATAATGAGATTTGCTTGCTTAATATAGAAATAAATGCTAACAAATATTTTCTTTTCACAGAATGCAATTTCCATTATCTTTATTTAAATTATTGTGTTTGGTTTAAAGCAGTCTCCTTTTCATTCTCCTATTAAACAGAGAGACAGAGGCATACCCAAGAGTTAAAATCAGATACCACAGTTTGTTTTTGTTTTAATACACATCACTCTTACTGGTAAGTTTAAGTGGAATTTATGTTTAATGTAAATCTCAAAGGTAGAAAACATTGCTTCCTGTGTGCAGCAACTCAAAAGACTGTGGAAGTGCCATTCTGGAGTCATCCCAAAAGATGAAGACACTAAGTAAGCTTCCTTAGTTCCTTTACAGATGGGACTCCACCATACTTCTCTCATGCTTAAGAAAGAAAATTGGGTATTGATCAACATCTAAAATATTGATGTCTGGTGTAGATATCATAAATTAGCTATAAATGTTTAGGGGGAAAAAAAAAGATATGGTAATTCAGATTCCGTACCAAACTGAACACAAAAATTGCTCACTGAATTGAATCATTCAATCCAAAGTTTTATTAAACATTTCTTTTCATATTGCTTGTCTACTCAGAGTAGCCCACTTTACAGAAGACTTAGCTACTGAAAAAGGGGGTACAGTGTATTTGAGGCTGTAGTCCACTTCTCTACATTTCTTATTTGTATAAAACATAATTAATGGAAATATTTAGGAGTACTGCCAGTTTTACTGATTACGAGAGTAATGTCCTTCTTCGCTCATAAAAAGCACATTTTAAACCCTATCTTTTTCTTGGTTCAGGCCCTCATTTAGTATTTCCTTATATAATCCTAGAAAAGGATCTAAGCATGTTGGCTTGGAGATCACCAATAGCTACTGAAATATTTTTCTTGGCTTTGATTAGACATCCTCACTTGCAAAACCCCATGGGAAACTGTTCTACACCAAACTTCCAGTTAGGACTCCTGAAATGTAGTTTTATCCATTCATTCTCATTATTGCCTGGACAAATAACTTCAGTCCAATGAGAAAGACATCACTGCTGCAAGATCATTTTCTGCAATGCTTGACCTGGCAGCCTGCGCTTTGTTATCTAGAAATTTCTCTTTTGTTTAGTATAAAAGTTGGTCCCTTTTGAAAATTAATTAATAAGATAAGAATCCTTAGAATTCAGATTTTTGACACCAGTTGATATTCAAGGATTACAGGATTATTGGGATTTCTTTGTTCTCAGGGATTCCCTTTTTAAACTGTTAAAATCAAAACACTGGCATCTAACATTAGAATTTCTCTGTGTTACAGACTAAGTGACCACATAGTGTAAAACCCTTCCCACCCTTGCTATAATAAGGGGTTAGGATGATGCAAAAATGGACAGCACCGGGCTGCATCTCAAGAAAAGTGTTTGAATTAACCAGAGCAAATTACATATCTCCAAAGCTTGGAATGGAGAAAGCCCTAGCACACATTTTATTCAGCAGACTTACATTATCATTTTGTCTTTACCATAGTTTTTCTTCCCTCTTGTGATGTAAGGTCTCACACAACAACAGATATCCATAGAATATTGATTTAACATCATTGTTATAGCCTCTGACTATAAACAATAAAACAACTGATTGCAAATTTATGCTGCCTCTTAACTGAAAGCTGTGTACAATCTAAACTGTGTATAGCTGAAGCCATGTCACTAAATAAACAGCCTTAGATTCAACAAAAATATTAGAAGCTAACAGCACATGACCACTAAACATACAAACACTTAGCATGATACATACCTTCCTGCAGTAATTTTCCAAGTGACAAGCTATGAGAATATTCAAAATCTTTTTCTTCCCAGTTATACTTACAAAATTTGGTAATATAGCGGGGCAAGATGGTCCCAAATCAATTCAAAAGACATTTCTATATAATTTCTAAAACGATGGCAGAAATTAATGTTTCTTTAAAGAGATACAGTTTCCCCTGATTTTGCTCCTATATACGTCCTCTTCACTTATATATCTGCTGAATTCCTTCTCTTTTTCTTTAGTGCTTCAAACTTTCTGTTCAATATTTGGCCTATTCTAGAAATTAGGAATATGCTAAACCCTACAAATGAAAAATGCTGAAGTATTAAAGCCTTAAAAAAATTGTCAAACAGTATTGAGACCAGTTCACTTCCAAACCGAGAATAGTGTAAGTGCAGTATTGTAATAATCCTCATTTTTTCTTAATAAGGTTTCTTTAAAAAATTCAATTCTTTTCTCCTATTTAAAATAGCCTTTTACATATTTGAACACTTCTTACCTTCCTTACCTAATCTTCTATTTTTAAGCTAAATAAGATCTGTATTTTCAAAGTCTATAAATTTTTGTTTTCCAAAGTTACGCTTGTAACTGTCATTTGAATAACATTTATCCAGGGGTTCATTGAAAGATGATGCTAAAAATTGAAAAAAGGTGCTTCAAAACTGACTGTTGGGCAGAACAAAACACCCCAACCCATTCTTCTGCATATACATTCCCATGTGGTATTTGCTTTTTAGGCAGATTCATTTTAAGCTTGCAATAAGATGTAATTCTTGCATATTTTTTGAGAATTTTCTATCCAGCCAGATGTTCCCTTTCTTGTAGTTATAGATCTGACTCTTCCAATATAAGTGGAACACTCACATTTCTCAAGAGAAAGATGTCCACTACCTCCTGTTTTTTTCTAGTCATTTTGCACTTTATTAAAATTACTTTCATTGTAAGTCTATCTGTCTTTGCTGTACTTGCTCCCTAAGTCCCATCTTTACACATAACAAAGTGGAGGTGTATTTCCCCTGTGCTGCACTTGATTCCCTGTGGTCAGAAAAAGTGTTTTTACTGACCTATTGCAAAGTTTGAAGGTTGAAAACTTCCTCCTGACTTTCTGATCCACCCTGCAGGGTTTGCTTCAGCCTACCATACTAATTCAGAAACCATAAATGCCAAAATGTGGGGACATTCAGGTCTGAGATTCTTGCTTAGGTCCAACTTCATTTTTCACATAGTTGAAAATAGTTGGAGATGAATTTAAAAATGATTTTAAAAAGAAAGAGAGATTTGTGGTTTGGGTTTGTTGGGTTTTTCTTTTGTTTTTCTTGATACGCCAGGTAGTAAACATCTGAAATTTGTTGTTACGAGAGGTTTAAACTGTGAGGTTTAAAAATGCATCAGACATAGTTCTGGACATCAGGACTATAAAATGATTTTTAAGTAAAAAGGAGCTGGAGGGGTGAAAGGTAGAAGTAGTCCAATGTTGGATACTTTATTCAATGAATACAGATGCTGGAAAAGCATGAAGGAAATGGACTACAGTAGCAGACACTCCCTGTGCTTTCCTTAAATAGCATATTCAATTGTAAATGTTGGAGACAAAAGAAATAGATAAACAGTCTAGACAGATGGTTTGTCTAAGCCAATAGGACGTATCATATATTTTGAGAGAAACTGAATCAATTTCTCATTGATTCAGGTCCAAACCACAGAGTAAATTTGTTCTTGTCTTACAGTCTCATGTTCAGACTACTATACTTAGTCATAACAAAAATATTTATGTTTACACATCATTATTACACCAAAACTCAGTCCAACAGATATGGTTGAAAGGAAGTACACAGGAAATCAAATCTGTAAAATAGTCTTCATAATTTTCAATTAAATTAATAAAGTGTGCTATTGCCGTCCTCATTGAAACTAGATTTAATAATTCAGTCAAAAAGAGAAAAAACTAAACCAAACTCCATGTATCAGCTGTTTGGATACATCTCACAGAAAAAGGGTAAAGCAGCAGTTTCAGATATTTTATTTCCTCTTTTTATTTTAATAACAGCTAAATGCAAAATGAGAAACCTACATACCAGCTTTCAGTTAGGAAGTTGCCATTACTAAGTTTGAATTTGCAGTATGCTTAACTTGGTTACTAAGAAAGTTTTGTTCTCTGCTAACAATTGCTTAATAAAAAGCATGACATGTTCCCTTCAAAAAGTTCTAGGTTTTGTGTGCTGAATCAAGAGTGTTGTTGTTGTTGCTATCAGACCTCAGTACACATCCCGGGCACAGACCTAGAAGGATGAGAAACCAACATCTCTAGGAATTCAAAATTCAATCCCTAACCTTTTCACTTTTCAACAGCTGCTAAGAAAAAACAAACAAGCAAAGCAATGACAACAAATTGATGAACAAAGGTGCACTGTTATGGAGATTGCATCAGAGGCCCCAAATAATTCCTTCCTTCACTGCCTGGCCAGGAAATTTCATTTTCCTACACACTTAACACTGGGTAACAGAGGTCCTAGTTCCCTATGATATAGTGAAAGCCATTGTAATTTTCCCCCATTATCATTAATGAATTTATGCAATAAGAGACATGCTTAGACCACTTCTTGACTGCTTCCTGCTTTCAGCACAACTTGTTAATCTGTCTCTGAGCAGAGTATTGATTTTCAGCACTTCAGGCTAAACCAGGCAACTGCTGCAACTGGTATGAGAGCATCACTGGGCAAAGCAGGCTGCAGTAGAGCACATCCATCCTCCTTCTGGCTGCTTATCTCTTTCTAACTTGAATTCAAGCAGCTACTACTGACCTAAAAAGCAGATAGCATGCTGGGCCTAATCTATTTTTTGAATTCCT
>VZTT01062010.1:3428-22242 GCA_013400855.1 Buphagus erythrorhynchus
CTAAACTATGATATATTTTGAACTTTACTGTTCTAAGGGGATTGTCACTTTGTGATAGCCACTTCAAGGAAAAACTTCTCTGCAAGAACTTTCCTTGTCAAAAACCTACTGTGTTCCTTATTCTTGTAACATCAAAATATATCATAGTTTACGCCTGTTATATTAGATTTGATAATGACATTCACAACACAAAAATAATATTTTTATAAAGTATTCAGCTTGAAGATAACTGTTAGACCTTCCTGATACAAAACTGCTGTGTATACTTGCCAACCATGTATTAAAGTTAAGTGATGATAATACTTTGTGCATTTGCTCTAAGTTCATGACAAGCATAATTAATACCAATAACCAAAGGTGAAAGAAGGATTCATTCCTAGGTGATAAAAATGCCAGTTTTCCTTCCCAAACAACAAATTCCAAAACTTTCTTATCACCAGATAAGATTAAACCAAAAAATGAAATGTTGTACAACTTTCTCCAGTGGCACTTATGAGCCATTACTCTGAGCTGTGCAAGATCATGCTGTGGATGCATCACTGGTGTAGACAAGCACAGTTCAAGAACCTTCTACTGATGTTCAGAACCAGCAGTGAAGTGAGACGTGATGCAGGCTCAGATAAAAACAAATTACTTGTTTCATTACAGTAAATAGTTTGAATCAAAAAGTAGCATTTTGAGAACATGAACTGCCCTGCTATCTGAATTTCTCTTAGAAATGGAGATGAGTTAAAGTTAGTATTCAGCTGAGCATCAAAACCTCTTCTCTCCACAGGATTACCCACTGCTGCTAACAAATCACCCATAAAAATGCAGGTCAGGCATTTGGAACCTACATCTAATGCTTACAAAACTCCCATTGAAATGAATTATGGAATCGCTCACTCCAGTTGCAGTGCCTACAAGTAGATAAAAGAGAATATGTCTTTGTGACCTTTATACAGGTTCTGCTGCATTTATATATTATACAAACAGCTTATTTGGTATGTGCTACCACTGGCTGTGGAGTAGGAACCATTACCTCTGCAAAATTTTAGAGGGGTAGAGCTATATCCCAGTAAACCCAGTGTCACAGGACAGCTGAGGCTGGCAGGCACCTCTGGAAACCAGCCAGTCCAACCCCACCCCTGGCCAAGCAGGGTCAACTATGACAACTTGTTCAAGGATTTGGCCAGCTCGGTTTTTTAATATCTCCCAGGACAGAGACTGTGCAACTTTTCTGGGCAACTTATTCCCGTGACTGGGGTTGGTCCTCTCCAGGAGTGGGACTCTGCACTTTCGTTTGCTTGACTCTATGAGATGTCTCTTAGTCCATTTCTCCAGCCTGTCCAGACCCTTCTGAATGGCAGCACAGCCACCTAGTCTGTCAAACCCTCCTCCGGGTTTGTGTCATCTGCAAACATGTGGAAGGTGCATGATGTGCCATCATCCAGGTCATTGATGAAGATGATCAGCAGTATTCACCCCTTTAGAACATCACTAGTGGCTGATCAGCAGCTGGACTTCATGCTGCTGGTCACAGCCTTATTGGCCCAGCAGTTTAGCCAGTTTTAAATCAACTTCCCTGTCCATTTAGCTAGCCCATATTCCATCAGAATGTCTATATCAAAAGGTTGTTAAGAGAGACTGTCAACAGCTGTGCTGAAGTCAAATAAATAGAATTCACTACTTTCCCTTATTCACTCCATTGTAGAAGACTCTCAGGTCAGCATGATTTCATCTCCATAAATGTATACTGACAACTCCCAGTAACCTTGTTAGTCTTTTATTTGCCTGGAAATGGTTCTCAGGTTTATTTGCTTATCACTTTCCCATAGATCAAGATGAAGCACTGACCTGTAGCTCCTTGAACCTTCTTTTATGTCTTTTTGAAGATGGTAATGACATATGCTTTCTCTCAGTACTCAAGAACCTCCCCTGATCACCATGACCTTTCATATGACCTTAATGAAGAATGGACTCACAGAGATACCAGCAGTTCCCTCAGCATTTGGGGATGCCTCCCTGTTGGTCACATGGACTTAAATATGTCCAGTTTATTTCAGTGCTCCCTGTACTGATGCTTGCCCACCAGAACTAATTATTTCTTGCTTCAAGGTCCTGTGATTCATGGCTCTCCAGCAAAGATGGAGGCAAAGAAGGAATTGAGTATGTTTGCTCTTTTCACATCATCCCCACATTCATTATGCCCTTGCTTGTTCAGCAGCTGGCACAATTCTTCTTCCTAGTTTTTGATGCTGATAGACCTGCAGAAGCTCTGCTTGTTGCCTTTCACAGCCCTCACCATGTTCAACACAATAGTCTGACAATGTGCACTTGCAGCCCTGAAAGCCAATTTTATTCTGAGCTGAATCAAAGGAGCATGGCCAGCACAGGGCAGGGGAGGGGATTTTGCCTCTCTGGTCTGCTCTGCTGAGACCCCACCTGGCCACCAAGATGATCTGAGGGATCACGAGGAGGAGCCTCTCCTACAAAGACAGGCTGAAAGAGTTGGGGCAGTTCAGATGGGAGAGGAGAAGGCCACAGGGAGACCTTGTTGTGGCCTTTCAATACTTAAAAAGAGCTAAAGGAAAGAGAGACTTTTTACCAAGGCCTTCAGTGACAGGACAAGAGGTAAACTGAATGAAAGTAGGTTTAAATTAGATATTAGCAAGAAATTCTTTACTGTGAAGTGTGTGAGGCACTGGCACATGTTGCCCAAGGAAGCTGTGGATGGATGCTCAGTCCCTGGAAGTGTTCAAGGACAGGTTGGATGGGACTTTGAGCAACCTGGTCTAGTGGGAGGTGCCCCTGCCCATGCCAAGAGGATTGGAGCTAGATGATCTTTAAGGTCATTTCCAACCTAAACCATTCTATGATTCCATAAACTTCAGCTGGACCTTGTCCATAACCTTATGAAATTGCCTACATTTCATTTTTATTTGGCAGATCTTCATGCTCTTGAGCATCTTCATGAATCTTCAGACCTCCTGTCTGTACTTTTTCCACCATGAGTATGTTGTCAGTTGCAATAATGGAAGTCCAGAAGAGTTTTCTCAGGAAGCAGCAAGACTTTCTGCGCTATCAGTAGCAAAACTGAAAGCAGTATCAAGCCTACAGGCTGCCTGTATAGTAATTGTTCCAGAACCTTCAAAATAATTTTGTTTGAAAATAGTGGGTTCCAGAGCCAAAGTCTATAGTTACCTGAAAGGTCTACAATACCCTGTCTCTCATTAAGCTGTCAAGTTAATTTTCACTTTTCCTCCTCCAATATTTTTGGTAACACCATCTTTTTCTCCACATTTTTCCTTTTCCTCTTTCCTCCCAGTTTCAGCTTCAGCTAGGCCAAAAATGTGTACATAAGAAAAATAGAAAATAATTTGCAGTGAGGTGGGAAAAAATTTCAGATCTTAACACTGCTAAACTTGGAAAAGTGTTTATTTAAATTCAGACTAGGACCTCAGCCTGTCTTTGCCATCATATCCCAAGCCCCATCTGGCAAAATATAGAAGTTCTTTTGCAAAGAAGGGTAGTTTTAGCTCAGTGAGGATGAAGTGATTTTTCTTGAAGTGTTGAATTTGTTGATTTTTATTCAGACCCATACAAATTAATTAGTTTGCTTTGTTTTTTGTATCACTTTTTCATCAGAAATGAAATTGATTTTTAACATACATAAATTTAGTCTGGAACAGTTGCTACAGAGTTGTGCTCACCTAGTAGGAATGCAGTGAAAACAAAACCAGCTGAGCACCACATGAATTGCTAGGAATACACTGAAGATCTGTCCATCCACATTTATATTACAAATGAATTAATATAGATCTAGTAATTTTTTACTGAAAATAGATGCAGTCAGTATTCATGCTGTTTTCCATTTAGCATTAATCAGACTAGATTCTCCTTTCAGTTTCACCAGAACAAAGTAAGTAATTTATTCTAAATTGCAGCTGGAGTTACTCCACATTTCTTCTGATGCCACAGAGAACAGAATACATCCCAGAAACTGCTGTTAGTTTGTCTAATTCATACCTCATATTATCATCTTCATAAGAGCTCATTTATTAAAATAATTTTAAAACAATGAAAGTGCTTGCTTTTACAGAGATTTTGGGTCAAGCTCAGCTACCATCATGTAACCCTCTAGTTTTGGAATAAATAACCTGCAACATGTTGAAAGGCCAATTACTTATAGAACTGCTACCATTAAAAGAGTCACATCATTCTCTGACTCCTTTCTTCTCTGAAATATATATGACAGCTGAAATCCCATCTAGACAACAGTTCATGACTTCTACCAAGAGGATGATTTTGTTGAGTGTAAAAAGAGTATAACCCCGGTACTCAGCCCTGGTGAGGCCACACCTTGAGTNNNNGTGGCTGTGGTCAGCTGGGGGTTGGTCTCTTTGTCCAGGCAGCAACAGACAGAACAAGAGGACACAGTCTCAAGCTGCGTCAAGGCAAATGTAGACTGGACATTAGGAAAAAGATTTTCACAGAAAGAGTGATAAAGTACTGGAATGGTTTGCCCAGGGAGGTGGTGGAGTCACCAGCCCTGGATGTGTTTAAAAGAAGACTGCATGTGGCACTTGGTGCCGTGATCTAGTTGAGGTGTTAGAGCATGGGTTGGACTCGATGATCTTGAAGGTCTCTTCCAACCTAGAAATTCTGTGATTCTGTGATTCGGTGTTTGAACTACATAAGATTTAATTTTTTCTCTGGATTAATGTAGGGTTATTTACAGGAAGAAGAGGTTGTGTGCCCTGTGGGACTTGATACAAGTAGTCACAGACATGATAGCACTCTTAATGGTGCAGCTTAAGAATTCACTTCTTTGGGAAGCAAGGTGCATCTACAGAAACTTATCTCCGCGTCTGCTCGGGCCTGATTCCCCAACTGGTGAAGTCCTCTCCATCTAATGGACTCCCAGATAAGAAGAAAGCAGACATCATGGCTTCAACACAGCCTGTGATTCCAACAGTTTGAATCCCCCTGAGACCATATAAGATGCGCCCCTTCATATCTTCTCTGACAACTTCAAAATCCAGCTCCAAAGACAGTAAAGGCTTCCTCAAGGTTGAAGACCATTGCCTTCCCAATCTGAAGGGTGGACAAAACAATTTTTATACATCCATAGCTGTGCTTTTCTCGGCAAATTTATGCTTTAAGAAAGTATGGAACTGCTTTTTAGTTTACTGGATGTATGAACATTCATGTACAATTTTAATCATCTGCTGATCTCTAGTTCTCTAGAGGCACCGTTGGAAACATTTTCTTTCCTTAGAGCTATATTAAGTATTTTTTTAACTTATTTTCAGAAGCATCAGTGATGCTTCTCAAGAAGCAAAAGTGAGATGGGACACTTATCCTGGTCTCTTTTTAGATGAAGACCTGAGAAGTAATGCACAATTTGAAAACTTCCAGATGATGTCCACGTAAATTGTGGGAACTCACCGGAAATATGTTTTATTCCTGCACTACTCTGAAACTATCAAAGATTTCCAAGACCTATTCAGTGCCCCTCAATTGCAGTTCATTCAGGAAATTCAAGTTCAGATTCAGTAGGGCAGTCTAGCTACATGATGTGATGTGCTGTGCAGGTGTAGATATAAGACAGAGAAAATAGAGAAGCTTGGCTTTAGGGGATATAATCACTGACACACCAACAAGATCTCACTGGTTCAGCCACCAGCAGTTCATATCCTGAGCAGTGGACATGTTTAAAAAAAGGTTATTCCTCAGACATAAAGTATTATGTGAATGCAGAGTATTGTTATTTTCCAAATTTAGTGATGGTGAATGTTTTCTCCCTGAACAAATAATCTAGTTTAAACATGAAGCATGAAAGTTATTTATCTTTGATGAATGATATTTTGGTTTTATTTCTGTGGAGATTATTTAAATATAATCATTAAAAAGCAAGACACAAACTTCAAACATATCCAGATGACAGTTCTATCTTCGATGTAACAACTTTTTCAGAAGGTTGAAATATTTTCAATACAAAAAGCACAATTCTGCCATATGCCTTGCAGTTCCAGATGTCTGTTCAGCCTTTTGAATAACAAGAGGTCAATTTGATCAAGCCATTGTGCAGACAAATGTAATGATATACCTACACTGGAAGTGTTTATTATGGTTGGCAGGCGCTTATGTAGTGGTCAGACAAAGTGAAGCTCAGCATAGAGTAGAATATATATTTTATTGTTGGGGTTCAGGAAAAGGCTTGCATTTGAATTGCTTGCATGTGATTACCTGACAAAAAGCAGTACATCCTTGTAGAGGTAAAATGAAAAGCCTTACTTACCAAGATTGACTGTCTGTCAATAGCTCATCCCCTAAACTTTTCCTAACAGCAGTCTGAATGCCAGCTGGCATCTCGAGAAGAAATATAAAAAAGCTGTGAAGAAGGCAGTGAGAAGTGTCCTGAATTTGAAAGTGAATTTCAGTTTAGCAATGCTATTTTTTTAAATTGTTGTTAGACCTTTGAATGTTTTACAGTGGAAGTTTTTGTGTAACAGTGATGTTTGGTCTGAACATTTCCTAGACCTGAGCTGCAGATTCCATTTTCTGACTTTCCACAGAAGGGAAGGGAAGCTGGTCCTGCACTAGTAAGCTCAGGAATGACTTTTCTGACAAGAACCAAGAAGCCTGTCTGCTACTTAACATAAAATAGATTTCTGAATTTGAATGGTATTCATTTCCCTAGTTGGTTATTTATAAAACAAAACAAGCAGAAAGTGTTCCGAAAACTAATTCTGAGCAATTTTGATTCAGGTGACACAAGAATGTTAAAAAATTAAAGCAAATTGTTTGAAATAATCAGTCAAAGAATATTCAAAGTTCTGCTCTCAGCTTTCCTTGACCATAGATATTTTACGAGTACTCTGTGTATACATACTTCATATGTATACATACATATACACAACACAAATACATATGTGCATATATTAAGTCAAAATATTCTAGACATGTATTTTAGTTCTGAAAGTCTGATTCATTAACTAATGGGTAACAAAATATACAAAATACCATGTTTGTACCAGGAAAATCACATAAATATCTGGAAAACAACTGGGATCTTGACTGTATGTGATGAAGTGTGCCGTGTAGGTCATGTACCCAGGAAAAACAATCATGAATGCTTTGACATTCAGTTTGCTGTACTTTCATGTCCATAAGTTTTTCCAGGATTTTGGTCTTGTATTTTACAAAGCCAATTTCACTTCACATTTTTAATAGTTGGTATTGACTTGAATTCCCCTTTACAGAGAAACCTGTTTGCATTATTTAAAAAAATGTCAGAATATAGTAAAGAAGGTACTCATATTCTCCATGGTGCATATGTCTAACATGGAGCATAGGACATGCTCATCTAGACTGTCTCCATCAGAGTTTTAGTAAATTCCATATATAATTCTTGCTTGCCATGTTCCCTTTCTCATCCTGTGGCAGCCCTTATTGGCCATTAAAAACTGCCACTGGAATTTGTGCTCCTCTCAGAGCACATTTAGACCTTTTCTTGGAAACAGATCAGGAATCCATGACTATTTCTTAGCTCTGGTAATATCAGGAAAATGTGTAACAAAAATAAGAATGTAAATTATTCCTATGATGTGTCCTAGCACAGACCATACTGATTATATGTTTTCCAGAGTGCCTGGAAGATTGGCACTCTGGAAATTGGCACAGTTACTGGCAAGTGCTTCTAATATCTGTGTGTCATACGGGAAAGGAGGGGTTAATCCTTTATTCTTTACAAATTATCATGTAGATATTTTATTTTTAAAGTAAATGACAAACTCCCCCCCCCAACATTGTACATTGTGGTTTGATCAGAAGGCACATCAATCAGGTAATTTAGTTTCCAGTTATAAGATAAACTAATACTAATAAATTTGCAATTTTTCCCTCATTCTTTAATCTGACTTCTGTATTTTGTGAATGACACTGGACATACATAGTTATCCAAAAATGAATATTTTGTTTATGTGTATAGATTCTTCAGATTGCCCGCATTAATGACTCTTAACCTTTAAACTGATTCATAAACATGTAAGAATAAAATGTCAGCATTCATTTGTCATCTTGCAGTAAACTGCCAGCATTCGTTTCTCAGCTAAAATAGAATCTCTGTCTAAGAATTTACATTAGGCTTTGTAATCAAACTAGATTAACACTAGTGCAGCTCAGCATGAAAACTTGATATCAAGCATACACACTCCATTAATACCTTAATGTGCATTCCAGGCTACATCTCGTCATGATCTAGTGAATTCAGTAGGACTTGCTGCTGAAAAATGTGACCAACTCATGCAGTTTCTTTGTCTAGCACATCAGTATAATGCTGTATTGTCCTTAAAAGGGAAGGGACGAAGTTTTAAAGGATAAACACTGAACATTGGCAAGCAATGGTGTACATTGAAGAGGGAGAGGGAAAAGTTCCATGAATGGAACTTGGTGGCTCTTCTGTGGAGACCAAAAGATGTGAAAATACAGAATTTATTGCTGGTTGAAATGGGACATTCCCCAGGGAGGTTCATGATATTATGATCCATTCAACTGGAAGGCAATCAGATTCCTGCAAATGTTCTGATAGTCAGTTAAGCTGAGTGACTGTTATTTTAGAACCATGTTTTATTTCCTGGAACAGAGCTGAAATGCTTACTGAAGTGGTGGAAGGGGCAACCCCCCTTCATGAAAAGGAAAACCAGTGTGAATATACCCTATGTTGAATTATTGTTTTTTCTTGGATGCAAAGGAAGGATCAAAACCAGTGTCTCACTGTTTTCACTGGTGAGACTCTATATTTCTGAACAAAATATGGAGTTGGGGAAATAATGGAGAAGGACCTAAGCACCAAATTGAAGTGGATGGTAATAGTTTTGCAAAGCAGTGGCTGTTCCTCAAGGTGAGGAGCAGTGTTTCCCAGTGTGATGTTTCCCCACATTTCACTTCCAGTCATCCTCTGCAAGACAAGCCACTGTGCAATGCAGAAGAATCACCAATATAAGTGTTAGAAGAGGCCTGTGAATCCTTTCTGGCTGAGATTTGTCTGAGAATCTGAAGCAGGATGCTCTCCCTGGAGTGGGAGTAAAACAACTCTAACAGTATCCTGTTTGCCAAGCTACCAGTGGTGAATAAAGAAGGGGGTATCAGACTCTTTTGGTGTTGAAGAGTGCTGAAACCAGCCTGACTCATCAGTTGCAAAGTTAATCATTCTGAGGAAGAACAATGTTCCTGATAAAATACCTGATAAAGGAACTAATAAGTGATACTGATGATAAAGTATCTAAAGATGCTGATCTGACACAGCTGGCTTGGAGGCATATGAATGACAGTCTATAAAAGCCCAGCCCCAAGTTCTAACTTCCAACATATCCCTTTCTGGAGTGTGTTTGGAGATATCTGTCTTCAGTGGGGATGCCCCCGAAGGTAACTTCTTGAGGCAGAGCAAAAGAGGTCTGCCCACATATGGGTATGTGATGAGTAACAGCATTCTCGACTTGTTTTGTTGGTTTTAATATAATTGCTTCAATATTGCTTCAAAAATTGTCCACTATACCCTACTAGTAGTTATAGCTACATATACTGTGTAATAAATAACTCTAAGTTCTTTTAGTCTAATAATTTTCACAGTAAATGTTTTATTTTTATATAAATACGTTTGATTTGTCATCCTTTATTCTGCGGAACAAGAATTACACCTCTACAATAAACCGCTGACAGAGTCTGGGGCTATGTTTGGAGCCAGCCATGCCCGGACTCCTCTCGGAGGAGTTTGGAGAGCAAGGGGGGCACCTTTCTGTGCCTCAGTGGGAGGTGTTCTCTAATCGCCTTTGTCCGAAGCTCCCCCTGCAGCCGCAGCCTCTCCGTTGGGGTGCGCGGCTGTTCCCAGGCTGTTCCCAGGCTGTTCCCCGGCTGTTCCCGGGCTGTTCCCCGGCTGTTCCCAGGCTGTTCCCCGGCTGTTCCCAGGCTGTTCCCAGGCTGTTCCCCGGCTGTTCCCAGGCTGCTCCCAGGCTGTTCCCAGCACCGGCGCGGCCGTCCCGGGCTCACCGCCCTGGCCGGGGGAGCCCCTGCTCCGGGGGAAAAGGCAGCTCGGCAAAAACCAGCCGAGAACGTGTCTGAATCCATGTGTTAAAGAAGAAGTGTAAATGTTGTACTGAAGCGTTGCATTTAAATTTAAATCTTCGACAGCTACAGCCGCAGAGGAGTCTGTATGAGGGAAGACTGGATATTTAAAGTCTTAACAGCTTTTGTTTAAAGCTATTCAGAGTATTGTAAATACATTTCATAATGTTTTATATTGTTTAAAGTGTTTTCTGTGGGTATGTAGTGTTTGCTTACTCAGAAACTGTATAGAATTTTCTGTTTGAAGAGAATGGGGAATTGTTAACATTTATTTATCAGTGTTTTGCATATCACCATTCCTGATTTTTAACTATGTAATGTTTTCTCAAAAGTCAAAAAAAAACCCTGACTTATAAATGTACATGAAGTTTTGCTGTGGGAAAGTTAGGTCTACAAAAGGATTTTTTTAATCAGTATCTTTTTATCTCAGTTTCCCTACTATGTAGCACAAATATTTCCAAGTATATTTGGCATGTTTTACGTATTGATTTTTACAAGAGTCAGACCTTCATCCCTGTGGTAAAATTCAGGATATTTTTCTCCATTGCTTCCAGTGGCAAGAAGTCTAGCTGCTGCCAACCTTGAGGTATCCACAGATCCCGATCAGAGTCGGGTAACTGGGCATTACAATTCCCCTGGGCATGTACAGCCTTGCTGCCCATGGATCTTTACTCAGCCAAAAGAAAGAGCATTGCCTCCTGCATGGCCAGTGCTAATGCACATGGATCTTTATTTGTCCTTCAGCCAAAACCAGGGCTCACCAGGACAGCTTGGTTATTTTTAAGAAAGATAACCTTTTCTTTAGACAATTACTCAGATTTTTTAAATAATCGGTATAAACATTGGAGCTCCAGAAGTTATTGCAAAGTATTCATGCTACTTTCTCCTCAATGCCTATCACGATCCTGTTTCAGCAATTTTGCTTTAAAAAAGGGTAGTATTAGTAGTAGGGTTTTCACATTTGCTCAGAGAAACGAACTTCTGATCCTGGACTTCCCTCTTCTGGCAGTTCAGTGTATTCTTCAGACTTACGTGACTCAAATGCCACGTGACTTAGGTGGTCAAACATAACTAAGCAGTGTAACCTAAATGATGAATATTGAAAACACCATCTGAAAATATTAAGTGAGAAGAAAACTTATTTCAAATTTGGTGAACAAATTAAAGTAATACTGCCAAACATGACATATTTCTGCATACAGATATTCTTCTTCATCATTTATTGATTCAATATTGATAGATCATATTGGTAAAAGTAGCACTCCAGAATAGATTTGCTATATACAGAGATCATTTTTTTAGAGAAAAATATTCTTCACAATTAGCTGAATCCTCCTCACTCCTAATGTAGCACTCCTGACCATGGGCAGATTAGTGTGAAATTTAATTTGTGCTAATCTGTCCAAAAGCGAGGAAGCACAAAATATATTTTATGCGGTGTTTACTCACTTTACCATATATAGATAAATGCATGAGTGACAAATCATGCAGCTTCAGGTTTACTGGAGTGAAAATCTATAGTGCCATTAGGCCTGGATTTCATTATTTCATTTTTGTTGCCATGGGAAAGCAAAGTCTGGGCTCATATTCTTAAGCATATATAGAAATGAAAATCTGTAAAGTTTTAAAACAGGTTTAGACATATCAGTTTATATCTGTGGAGTAGATATAAGTTTTCTGCTACTTGCATATGGGTTATGTAGAAAGGATTCTTTTTTTTTTTTTTGTATAGTATTGACAATATTTTAGATAACTTAGATGAGTAGATCTCTTTGGAGGAAAACTATGAAAAGCTGCAGATTTTGTGATGGAAAGTAAGAGAAATTTGCTGCATGAACACATGAAAACAGCTGCTCCTCTGTTTTTGACTGCAGTAGGAGTGCTGCTGGTTTTGCAGGCTCTTGTTGCAGGAATCATTTCTGACCAGCTTTACCCTGATTAAACCAGATGTGCGAGCGAGCCTGCTCGTGCACCAACTGTAGGGTCTCCAAAGAGGGCTGCAAAAAATTGTAACTATTCAGACATTGCAAAGCTCTCTCAATAATTCTCACATGGTTTGAAATTACATGCTGTGTGTGTCCCCTGAAAAGTGAGATGAATGCTAAATTATGATGCAGTTTGAGAGTTATTTAAAAATGATATTTGGGATCATGTTTGCTGTAAAAGCAAGGGCCATTGAGTAGCTTCCAAGAGTTGTTTGGCGGTCACTCTTTTTTTTTTTAATGAATTATTCTCTGTGATTTATATTTATGGCCAAAATGGAATTTAGTGTCTTTCCATTAGGAGCCTGGCAGGGTTCAGCCCATGTCTTGCTATCCGTGGACAAGTCTGTCACTAATTTACTGATGCAATATGGGAAAGCAAGGCAAGGGCTGTGAGATCTGCAAGCAGTGGCAAGGATGCTCAGGGTGGATAAACAGGTGCTCAGTATTTCTGTGAATTTGGGCATATTTCTTTAGGATTAGATCCAAATTGGACAACCAGTACATTGTGAGAATTTAGCTATTGTGTGATTTGCAATCTGCTGTGGAAGTGCTTGCAAAAGGCTGCACTGGTGTGTCCCACAAGGACTTTATGTTGCATAAGTGATTCAATCTGATCAATATCAACTTCCTGACAGATGGAAGCAAAAATCCTTATTTTTTGCAACTAGCTAAAAGCAGAGATAAAACATCTTCAGTTTTGTAGGCACTTTAACTGCTGGGTTGTGGGGTGATTTCAACAGGATAACAGCAGTTTGCATTTGGTCTCTTACAAAGGCAGATTTTGATGGGGTTTATGCAGCAAATGTTCTCCCCTTGTATTTGCTGCTCTCTTTTATGACTCCCAGTGTCCATGTGTGTCTGTTAATCACGCATAGCCAATGTTCAGGTGGTGAAGCCATGTGTTGGCAGACTGCGGCTGGATCCTGTTTGTTTTTTGTAACCAAACATAAAAAATACACCCATATACTTTGAAAACCTTTGCTGCTATGGTTCAGAAGTTGAGCTAAATTATTAAAGTGCTGGAGTGGCAATGTGTTGCAAGGTCACTTGAGAAAAATAAAGCATTCAGTAAAACATTCATAGAGTTCAGAAGAAAATATGTGTATTTTGCCATTGGAGAGAACCCTTGTAGTTAATAGTCAGTATTATATGCTATTTATTGTTCATATAAAACTCCACTTATGGCATATTTTTATAACAGGTCTGTACCTCTTACTGTGCTAGCCAGCCAAGTCTGTCATGAACCTCTCCAACTCAAATATTCATTTTAATTTCAAATACGTTGAAGAGAAAAATTTTGATATCTCAAATCCAATCTGTTTAAAAGCCAATAGATTTCAGATCTGATTCAGCATTAAATGTGTCTTTGCCTTCCCTGCTGAAGTCCCTGATACTTCCCTGCCACTCTGATACCTTCTCCTCCTCAGTTTATGGACTGAGTTTTATTTCCATGGTGCAGTGCCCTTTAAAGGCTAATAACCAAGATTTAGTTGGAAATTTCTGTGTTTATCTTAGCAAAGGATTTGTCCATCAAGGGAGATGTGTGGCCAGTGCACACTTCTAACCTGAAGAAGTCAGCTTAGTAACGGAAAAATTTAAAACTAGGCATTATGGAACTATATTTTCCATTTGGATCTTCCTAACCCCAGTCATGCCCAACCTGTGGATTACATCAGGCAGTTCTCTTGTCATCCAAAATCCTCCTTGCCTCCTTATCTCATTCAGGTACTCTTGGAAAAAATCTGGCATGCCAGGCCAGCAAGCAGCAAAGAAAAGATTGCAAACAATTCTTCCTCTTTAGAATGTATTTCCTGACAGTGCTGCTATTGACCTAGCTCAAGAGAATAGTGAGTGATATGCTAACATAATCAATTATTCAGTTAATTAATAACAAGCAATTAACAAGTTAATTAATTAATAACAAGCAACTAGTCTTTCTCAGTTGGTTCTGTCACTAAAAAAATCAAGCCATTCTTAGAGGCGTTCACAGATGTTGGCTGGCTTCTAAAGTAGGTGTTAACTGCCTCCACTTAACTTGGTTACTAATACACAGCATTACTTTAGCTCCAGAAATTTGAGCAATACTTTTGACAGTGAAAGAGACTCAAGTATATCTTTTGGAACATGTGGGAAAGGCAATGAACATTCGAGCAAAAGAGGAAGTTCCTAAACTGCCTTACACAGAAGTGCACAAAGGAAGTTAAAGGAGAAATGCAAGTATCATCTTCTCATGGATTTTTGACAACGTTATATTCTTGTCAAAGCTCAGCAGCAATTGAACCACAGTATTCTGGTCACTCTCCTGTTATACTGATTAAAGAGATCAAAAATTTAGACTAGATCAATTTTTTTTCTCTGCATTGTCAAGTAATTTGCACATCTCTTTTACATTTTTCAAGCTAGCAGGATGCTGATAAAAGGTCTCAGTGAAAATATCCTCAGTTACATGTCGGACTGTTTTATTCTTCACCTCTCAAAACTATTTTAACCTCTTTCTCAAGTTCATTCAAGAATTGGGCCTTAAAATTATTTACAATAACTCACTCCCTGTATGTGAAATTTGAAATTACAGTTCAAATCACTTTCTTACTCCCCTACACAGAAAATATATGATACTTGTGCTTACACATTGCAGACCCACACTCCCAGTTGCAGCTGGCATTATTGATTATAGATTATTATCTGTGCCTTTTTACAAGGTCATCCATTCTTTTCTTGTTGCTTTATGAGTTTTTCTGCTCTTGTCATTTTAAGTGGTATCATGTCTATCAATCATCATCTTCATGTCTTCAGTTTTCATGTCAGTCTCTTGCTGTCTCAAATTGAAGCTTTAAAAGTTTTTATCCTGTGCAGGCATTGTAACTGGAATCACACCTAACTTATTACAACTGCCATAATATCTTCCACATGATTACTGTAAGTACAGTACCTCTGATAGGATCTGGAAAGCAAAGTAGAGACTGTAGTGACTTCTCTTTTGCCATTGGAAAACATATTTATCTTCCCAGGAATTATTATCATCAAGGGAATCTAAATTCCTCAAAAATACAATAAAAACTAAAACTTGTCTGCTGATTGTTTTTATCCATTTCACCTCTAAGTATTAAACCTACAAATTTCCTAAGGAAAGATTTTGATATATTTAAATTATTTGGCTTAATAAGAAGAAAATGAAAACACCTGACATCACCAGAACAATCACAATAAAATTATACCATTGGCATTTTTATGTATTTTGATCAGCTCTGTGAGTTGCATGAACTTAAGCTAAAGGGAAATCAACTTTCTAACACATTGTGTCTTATTTGTTGCAGAATTGCATAAGAAGATCAAAATCTTCTTCCCATTAGCCATTCCTAACTTTAAAGACAACTAAGTTATCAGAGAATTGTTTGGGCTGGAAAATTACTCAATAAAATGTTGCAAAAAGGTAAATAAGGGTTTAAATTCATATAACAGCTTATAAAGTATTAAAAAGACATGTCCATTAATAGTATCCATCATAGTGGATATTTACTGTACTGATAAATTGTTCTGTCAAGGCTGAGTTCAGAGCTGAATTGAAAAGCTTGAACATTTACAGTGCAACTAAGCATTAGCACATCACCAAGGCAGAAACTTGGAGAGTTGAGGTTACAAACTGAAAAGATTAAATGCATTTTAAACCTCTAGGAAAAATATTTATCATACACTATTGATATTTTCAGATGCATTTTTACTTTATTTATTGTTAATGACTGTCATTTAAAGTAGTGTTAAGAACTATTTCTATAATAGTTTTTATGCATATATATTTAATAACATCAAGTTCTGTGTATCTGTGGTTTTTTTCTAGAGTGTAATCTTGTAAGTAGGTAGGGGATTATTTCTTCACTCCAGGTACCATCAGCTCATATATTTTTGCCCTACCTTCTTAATGGTGTTAATACCTCTTGTTTTAGTAGTTCAGTGGTTCATAAACAAGGTTGTTTTGTTTTGTTTTGTTTTTTTACACTTGCTGGCCAGATTTATGACAAATTATGTGTCTACATTAAATCAGAAATTAAAGAGAAAATATTAACTAGTTATTAACACAATTAAAATTAAGACTCTAGCATACATATATACTGAGTATTTAGAAGTTCATAAAATATGTAAATTATTTCTGTAAGTTGTCAGACTTTAAATTTATTTTATATGGTGTTTCTACCCTTGTCTTCACATTCTTGTCAAAAACATTAACATCTCAGACAAGCCCTTAGGCTTCATTTATACCACTGAGTTTGGAGTGATTCTATATTATTTTAAAGGGGAAATCTGGGTGCCCTCTTCATGTCAGTGCACCTGCAGGACAGTACTTGCCTCGCAGCTTCATGGAATCCCAGCATGGCTGGGGCTGGTGAGCACCTCTGGAGTTTGTCCAGTCCAGCCTCTGCTCAAACAGGGTGCAGATCAGAGCAGGGCCATGTGCAGTTGGTTTTTTATTATCTCTAAGGAGGGAGATCCCATTATCTCTCTGGGAAAACTGTTGCAGTGCTCCATCACCCTCACAGTGTAAAAGTGGTTTTGTGTGTTTGGATGGAATTTTCTGTGCTTCAGTTTGTGCCCATTACTTCTGATCCTGTCACTGGGTGTCCCTGAGTAGAGTGAGGCTCTGACTCCTTTAGTCTCCTCATCAGCTGTGTTTAAATGTTGATATATCTGTGTCTGAGCCTTCTTTGAGCAGCCCAAGCTCTTAGTCTTTCTTTGTACAGTCCAGTTCCTTAATCATCCTTGAAGCCCTTTGCTGAAGTCATTCCAGTATATCCTTGTGTTCTCTTGTACTGTGGAGCCAAACACAACATTCAGAATCCAGAATCCAGATGTATCTCCCCAGGTCAGAAGTGGGGGCAAGGATTAGTCTTCTTGGCTGCTATGGTTCACTGCTGCCAGCCTGTCCATCAGAACATTCAGGTCCTTTTATGCCAAGCTGTTTTCCAGGTGGTCAGCCTCCAGCCTGGACTGGTGCATGCACTGGGGTTATTTCTTCCCATGAAAAGGACTTTGTGTTTCTCTTTCTTGAGCTTCATGAGGCTCATCTTTGTCCATTCCTCCAGCCTGTCCAGATCCCTTTGAATGTCAGAACAGTCATTTGCCTATCAGTGGTTACTCCTCCCAGTTCTGTGTCATCTGCAAACTTGTGGAAAGTGCATTTTGTGCCAGCATCCCAGTCACTGATGAAGATAATAAACAGTGTTTTGTTCCAGTACTGAGGACAACTCTAGTGACTGGCCTGGAGCTGGACTCCACACTGCTGCTGCCCTTGCAGCCCAGCAGTTCAGCCAGTTTTCAACCCATGTCCTTGCCCCATTTATCTAGCTCCTGCTCCTCAATATGAGGGTATTAGCAGAGACAGTGGGTAGATCAAAGTTTATATGACAAACATGGACTACAATGGCCCAATTTATGCATAGTCACACCCCAACAAGTAAATTTCCTCTTAATGAAGACACATTCTTCCAATTCGCCTTTTCTCATGCATTTGAAATAGCTTTTGCACCAAAAACATAGAAAAAAACCCTAATTTCATTTCAGAAACTAAAACAGCTCATTACTGAATTTGATGAGCAACTTGGGCATCAGTTATTAATGAAGCTGGCATAAAGTAGATAGAAGGTCAATAGGATGCACATAGTAATTAAAATGCAAAGTTTGCATTGTTTTTAAGTAATGCCATTGGGACACGGAATGCTGTTGGTGAATACAGTTTAAGAAACAACCCAATAACATCTAGAAACAGCAGATAAAAGGATTTTTTGGTCATTACAGATAGTAAGAAAAACCTTATGGAAAAAAAGAGATTAAATTTTAAATTATTTAATATTGTTATTTATTTTTTGGTAGCTGTTTATTAAAGTAAAATTGATCAGATCAGTAGTCAATCAAATCTAAAATTAATTACTACAAATATCCTCAATGTGTTTTCTACTATTTACATGATATAATTTAACTTGCAGAGTCAGTGGGGCCATGATAACCTCCTTTGCTTCTACACTGACGGCCATATCTTCCTACATAGCAGGTCATGAAGTCTATTTATCATTTGTTAACCTCCCCAACATGTATATAAATATTCCTTTAGATTTTATTATTTTAGAATTTACTGTTTCAGCACCCGAAGTATTTAAAGTAAAAATCTACTAAGCCCCTTACAGGTTGAATGTTTTTTGAATGTCAAATACTATAACAAATGTGACAACAAACTATGGCAAGGCTCTCAGTTTGTCTTTGAGGAATTTCCCAGCATGACTGCATATGCAATTATGTATTTGCATGAATATGCACAACACTTGCCTTGAACCTGTTTGCAAACCAAATTGTTTTCTAACACAGATGTTAGTGTTGGATTAATAAAAAAAGGTGTTCAACATCATGAAGGAAGAGAGCTCACAAAACCTATTTCAATTAATTTCATTAATTTACTCCTTTCCAGAAACGACCTCTAACTTACTCCTAACTGTGCCCCAAGGATATGGGGAAATGAATTGTCATGTGAAAGAGATTACACAGATACAGAAAGGTGTAGTCAAAGAAAATTCTGGGAGAAAAAGTAAACAGGAGAAAAGAAGAGAAGAGAAGAGAAGAGAAGAGAAGAGAAGAGAAGAGAAGAGAAGAGAAGAGAAGAGAAGAGAAGAGAAGAGAAGAGAAGAGAAGAGAAGAGAAGAAGAGAAGAGAAGAGAAGAGAAGAGAAAAGATTCACAGCA